>JAJJWN010000175.1:0-49081 GCA_021655885.1 Fusarium abutilonis | reverse complement strand
GTATTATCAATATCTTCCACCGGTGGCTTCTTATCTTCGGGGTAGCCGTGGCCTTCGAGCCTCCTCAGAGACTCCTCTCGAGTAGTGGGTGGTGGCCCTGGGGGAGGAGGTGGGAACGAGTGTGGTTGGAGGTACTTCTGCTGTGGAAGAGCCGTGATGCGGTCCTCATCTTCGGCGCGAAGCTCACGCTCACGCTCAGGATCGCCCTGAGCCTCAGATTGAATCAAAGCAGAGTTTCGCTTGGAAGCGATACCCGCTACGAAACCGTCGAGTTTATCATGAAACATGTGGCTCAGAGCCCGGGGTCCATGGGGGCCATTGGGACCCTGGTTGAATGGGCCTGGGGCTTCCATACCAGGACGTGCCCTCACGGCCGATGTGACAAAGAACTTGCAGGTAACACTCTCAGGAGGAGCAGCCTCTCGGCAAATGCGTAGCTCCTCTCTGAACCAATCCATGGCCTCTAGCCGCTTCAGAGCCCAAACGACCACAATCTTCTTAGTGATGGCCTTGCCGTCTCTCATTCTCTTGATCAGATTCAACAGCTGAGACACAAGTGCAGTAATACCGCTACCGCCCGCAATGAGGATGCAAGTATCAAAGGCAGCGAGGTCGCGACGCATACCACCATAGGGGCCGTCCAGAAATGCGCGGTAGGTATGGAAAGGTCCCTTTTCGATAGCAGTATCCAATACCTTGCGCGTAAATCCACCGTAAGGTCGGAACACCAGAGTGCAGTCGCGATACTGCTCGCCGTACTCTGAGGGGAAGTCATCGCTGCATAGCGATGAGATAGTAAATGGGTGGTTCTCAAAAAATGAGATTCCCGGCATTCGTAGATAAACATACTGGCCCGGCTGCCATCGCATCTGAGTTGGGATGGTAATTTTGATGGCGTTCTCGGCCATGAGTGTAATAGCTGCTTCGTCTCCAACCATGAAAGACATGCGCCAGGGCTTGAGCCAGTTCAGTTTGAACAGCCTCAAGAAATAACAGAATGCCCAGATACCGATCGTCGTGTATAGATAGGCCCACGACATGAGAAAGTTCTTGGTGTGCCAGAAAAGAAGACCGACGTAGACAATTCCAACGGGGACATGGAGGATGACGAAGATCTCGTAGGCCGTTCTCCTGATGAAAGGAAGTGAGGCGACGCACAGCCAGATAAGAGGTACAAGACAGGCAATGCCAGTACCGTAGATGATACCACTACCACCAGGAAACAATCGTTGGAACACTTCCATTCCGCCATCGTCCCAGACAGGCTGGATATAGAATGGGATGGCATGAACAAGGGAGAGGAAGAGGCACAAATAGCCGGCCCATCGATGAAAAACGTTGAGCCTCTCAGGGCCAATACCGATGATGGCGGTCAAGATATTAGCCTTCATGCTAGTTGCGATTATCCATGGTGTTAGAGCAATAGCAATCATTCCCGATCGAATTGCGAGAGGGGGCGAGCCGAACTGAATGCTCTGCCAGTAAAGTGGTTGTTGGAGGAAGCAGTAGAGGACGACGAAGACGAGGGAGATGAAGACAGTAGTGAGAACTGCCAACGACGAGAAGGTGAATCGGCGTCTTCCCCATACAAAATCTGGGATAGGACGATAAAAGATCCATCGAAATAGAGCCAAGGTGTCGTTGATAACATTGACCGAGGAGAAATGTGCCTTTGGTCGGAAGTTCTTCTCGCCCATCGCATCGTGTCCTTCAGGAAAGAAATGCTGGCTCTGGCCGCTTCGCAACCCAGACATGGCCTCAGCCTCAGCATTGTAAAGATTATGGTAGTGCTCCTCCACCTCTTGCTTATAAATGGCCTGTCGAATCTTGTCCTGCCAAAAGTGCCAAACGCGCGTTATCAGGACGGTGCCCATTAACGCAAGCGCAAAATATGACCATCCTCGTCCGTATTTACCAGACTTCTCCCAAGGATCGACTGTATGTGCCTGTATAAGTCCAGGTGGGCTTGTTGGTGTGAGAGGGATAGCAATGCGCTTTACCAGGCCAGAGAAGGTCTTTGAGGCCTCGTCGACGGCATCGCGGAAGTGTATATTGGAAGCCATTTCGACCAGCGGCAGAGCTTCAGTGCGGTATGATGATGGTAACAGGATTGGCGACAAAGCGCAATGAAATCCTTCTAGTTCGACATCAAGGCGAGTTCGTATATCGGTTTGTGTGTGTTTCTAATAAAGAGGCCAAGCCGAGGGCTGACTGGTCTAGCGACTCCCGTGTGAACTGGGATCTAATGGATATGTGCACAAGATAAGTAGTCAATTGGCCTACATCGAAGAATGCCAGACTCTTCGATTGGAGATCCAAAGGCAAAGGCACGAATGATAAACGAAAGGATGCAAATGCCTTCACTGGGGAGTTGGGGAGCAGGGTATTAAAACGGGAGCTACGGTGGAGTCTAGATGGGCATGCGGCCGAATATATGGCCTCAGACGATCGGATCCTCACCGTTGAGCGGAGTAGGTACAGTACAGAGAATGCAGAGTCAAGGGTTCAGCAACACACTGCAGATGGTGGGTGCCTCTTGTGATATGGCGGCGGCAAGGTTGTAGGCTTGTCACCACGGACAAGGGTGTGGGCAGAGGTGGGATTCGATATAGATATGCGAGAAGGGCCTGTGCAGCAAAGTAAAGACGCGGCGTGTGAACGGTGGCCAGCAACTAACTCCAAGAGCCAGCGGTTGACGGAGCTCTGATATTGGCTGGCGCTGGAAATGCGGTCTCTCCATGAGTGGATCATTCGGCTGTCACACAGCCGCGAGCTGGCATGGTCTAGGAAAACAGACGCAGGCGGCGTGATCAAGGTTAAGTGACATGCAGAAGTTGAGAGCTCAAGCTAGGATGAAAGAAACACGATGGCGGGAGTTGCATGTTTTTTTTTCCGCACAAGGAAGCGGGCCGCACTTTGGACCGGGGATCATCACTAATGGCTGGGGTTTTGTTTCTCTTGCTTCTTTTGGTGTTGACGAACTGGATATGTTGTTGGTCGGTTGACAATGAACTTCTACCATCTCCTTCGTCGAGCCCAAAGTACGGCGAGATGAATTATGTGAGCAACTTGGCTATGAACTGTCCAAGCGCTTGCTGTACGAGATGAGAAGTTAGCAGTGTGATGATATAACTACCGAATAGTAGAGTTCTCAATGGTCGTTGGTTCGTCCAGGGCCGCCTAGAAGATGAGTGTCTTGGTATGGCTGGGATTGGATGCTAGAGACCCTGGCACACACCTGTGAGAGTTGTTCCTGGCATTTTGCCTGTGATCCAAGCACCTTCTTGAGCCATCAACGCTGCTCCTTTCCCCTCCAAAGACGGGTAATGGCTCTTAGAAGCCGCTTCGCTGGTGGCTTGGGGGCCGGATGGCGGAAGAGGAGTATCCACAGTGGAGCACGCAAGATGTAATGCTTGTGATGGGATGTAATAGGCCGACCTGATTGGTCTAGAGACGCGGTGACGATCCTTGCTGATTTTCGATAGCTTCTTGAGCGGGCGGTAACAGACCAGCTGTGATTCGCTATTGTTAGTGATTAACTTGCTGGGGGTTTAATCGCATGCGTCTCTTCGATTCGCGCACCGCTTCTTTTCTTCTTCCTTGGAAAAGTTGTTTGGCCTCATTCGACGATTCGCCTTGCTTGTCTCGGACATTGGAAGCTCAAAGGGGATAGGAATCATCCTAGCGCAAAGTATATGGGCCAGGAACGGTGTACCATTTGTTGATTATCATAAGTATCCTTCATGGTTCGATCCTGCAAGGCTCGGCATGTATAGCACCAACACAGAGTCGCACGACATCATCAGGGCTTTTGAGCGTGTTGGTGATAACTCTTCTACCATGCGCCGTCACTGCGGACCACTGCGGGATGGAGGCAAAGTGCCATGAAAAACTGAGGGGAAATCAACAAAGGAACCAAAATCCTGCCTGTCGTCGCTTCAATACCTCGGGAAGATGATGGAAAGTTGATGTTGGTCCTGATATCATTTGTCATGGTATCGATATTGAATCATTATGGTCGGCATCCATATTACCTATCTCCGAGGGTAGTGCAGCCATTGCTGCGAAGGTGTTCGTAAGGCGGTAGTTGTTACAAGTTTATCTGGCTATTTTAATAGAGCCAACAGCAACAAAGATGAGTAAGAAAAATGTTGATTACCGACTAGGTAAGGTATGTATAGACGGCGCAAAGAGCTCTGCAAAGAGCTCAGACTCAGACGACCAAGAGATCATGTAGAACAGTGACTTTATTCAACCAGCCGTAAAGCACAATAAAAACACAAGTAACCCATTTTCATCAATTATATTAATTTAAATCTCAACCATTGAAATTACAGTCATTCCGCGTACCCTACAGCCGCACTTTCTGGAAACTTGGAATTTGATACGCTTGTCCCTCAGCCTTGCACCCCGCAGCCATACGATTGGCCAGATAAAGTAGAGCTTGCTCAGAGGCCCACTGCTGGACAAGGCTGTGGGCTTCAACTTTTCATCATCCATTTTAATATCGAATCTCGAGCACGCCAAACAGGCAGTCGATCACTCTGTTCAATACGCCATCCACATGAGACAAAACGTATAGGAACTCCTAATACCTATTATAAATATGGCGCCTACCACGGGACTCACCCGGTCCACCTTTGCCAAGCTTTCACCTCATCCATATCTGCTTGCAAACCTCGAGCCATCCTCTGGCGATGTACCTCCGGCTCGAAGCAACGGACGAGCTCCAAACCAATTCCGATCCCCAACAGTCAATGCCTCGAGCTTGTCGCACGCCCATGGCAGCGCTGTAGTGCGAATGGGCGACACCACCGTCATATGTGGTGTACGAGGCGAGACTATCTTGACTCCCAACATTCCGAGTTACCGTGCCTCCAACACCGAGACCGAATTGAAAGAGTATGAACTCCTGGTACCAAACATCGAGCTTGCTACGGGTTGCGCTCCTCAGTTTCTCCCAGGTGGCCCGCCAACCACCCTGGCCCAGACTCTCAGCACTCGGATATACTCCCTCCTTCACAGCTCCAAAATCATCAAACCCGATGATCTGCGAATATGGCACGCAAAACCAACCGAAGACCTAGGAGAGGAAGAAGATCGCATGGAGGAGGATGAACTAGACACAGCAAACGAAAACCGTGTTGTCATGGCTTACTGGGTGCTCTACATCGACATCTTTTTCATCTCATTTGATGGAAACCCATTCGATGCTGCATGGGCTGCCACTATGGCGGCGCTGCGAGACACCAAGCTTCCTGGAGCACGGTACGATGTTGATCGAGAGATGATCGTCTGTTCTCGAAAAGAATCCAAGCCTCTCACCATTACCAACATCCCAATCGCATGCACAGCAGTTGTCTTTACTGGCAAGGAGACGGATCGACCTACCGACGGCAAGTTCTGGATGCTTGCCGACCCCGACCGACTCGAGGAGTCACTATGCGACGAGAGCGTCACAGTTGTGGTGGATTGCAAGGACGGCAACATCAAGATCCTGTCCATCTCGAAACACGGAGGAACTGTCTTGACTCCTCAGCTTCTCACGTCAAAGCACTTCCTAGACTGGGCTACAAAACGATGGGAGGAGTTTAATACAGTCATCAACCAATCATAGATCAAATGATACCCCCATGAAAGGAAAATCTGTACATAGTTTGTGCCTTGATCATATATTCAATTGCAAGGCGAGGAGATGTGTCAAAAACCATTCGACCCACCCTTTCAGACTTTATTCTAGGGCAGGAGATACCGGCAGACAAATTGCTCTACCACTCATAAAGTGAGTAGTAATGAAACTACCACGCCGCAAGCGATATCCTGCCAGAAGAAGTAGATATCGCGTAGAGGGCTGAGCGGATGATGAAGGGAAAAAAAGAAGAGAGAAAATCTCGGCCAATTAATTTCATTTCTATGAGCTCCAGTGCACGGACCATATCCTCCTCTCACCTTAGCAACCCTGCCCCACCTGGATCCATCCTCTTCAAATCTTCGCGTGCTAAAAACGTCGCTCCAACTTTTTTCTTCTCTTCTTCTCATCTTCAGTCTCTCCCTCAAACATGGAATCCCTCTCAGACACCCTGTGGGATGTAGTGATCAGCGGCACTGGGCTACAACAGTCCCTCCTCGCCCTGTAAGCTTTGGATTCCATCGTCGAGATGTTGCCTCGGTCGGACTGACCCAGCCTTCGTTGCTCGAAGAGCTTTGTCGCGTTCAGGCAAGAACATACTTCATGTCGATCCCAACGACTACTACGGAGGCAGCGAAGCCGCTTTCAGTCTTCAAGAGGCAGACGAGTGGGCTGAAAAGAACCAGTCGGCTGATCCCTCGCGGTTGTTCTCTGCCGCAGATGTGAAGCGCGATGCTGACGCCTTGGGTTCTACGCGAGCCTACAGTTTGGCGCTGGCGCCTCAACTGATACACTCGCGGTCGAAGCTGGTGACTCAGCTTGTCGATTCGAAAGCGTTCCGCCAGATCGAGTTCCTCGCTGTCGGTTCTTTCTACACCTACCAGCCACCGTCAGATTCCTCGTCGACGCCCTCACTTAGTCGGATACCCTCGACCCGCGAAGATGTCTTCTCCAACACATCTATCCCAGTTCGGTCTAAGCGGTCCTTGATGAAGTTCCTCAAGTTTGTGCTTGAATACAATTCGGAACCTCAGATCGATACGTGGCAGCTACGTGCTGATGAGGATTTGTCACAGTTCTTGGCCTCAGAGTTCAAGCTTGACGCAGCCCTTCAATCCTACATCATCACGCTGACGCTGAGCCACGACGGCAAGGTATCTGTGAAAGACGGCTTGACGGCGATCAACCGGCATTTGACATCTATGGGTGTCTTTGGTCCTGGCTTTGCTGCTGTCTATCCTAAATGGGGTGGGCTGTCAGAGGTGGCTCAAGTGGGTTGCCGGGCGGCTGCTGTCGGTGGTGCAGTTTACATGTTAGGTTCTGGCATCAAAGACTTGCGTCAACCTGGAACTGATGAAGCAGAAGTTCCATTGGAGCTGTCGTTTACTAACGATATTGATGTCAAGGCGAAGCTGGTGGTCCAAGGTACTGAGACTACCGACCCTAGTAATTCTCGAATCAGCAAGCTCACTGCCGTGACAAAGTCGGACTTGTCCCCGGTCTTTGAACTGCTCACCGATGGCGCTCCTACGCCTGCTGTTGCAGTGGTCGCCTTTCCTACAGGCTCTGTCTCTGGTGGGGATGAAAACCCTTCACAGTTCCCAGTCTATGCAATGGTACACTCAAGCGACACCGGGGAGTGCCCTTCTGGACAATGTGAGTTACACCCCATTTCTTATTTCTCTTTGGTGTTATGATGATTCACATACCGAATACTTATCTACATTGTCTGAACCCTAATGACGATCATTATCTCTGACAACCTGATATGCACCTAATTCTTTCCAACATTGTTCTTTGCACACATGGTTAAAAACAATCATGCTAACGAAAGGCCAACAGATGTCATCTATCTAAGCACCGTCTCTACTCCCTCGGCCAAGTCTGTTCTCGAAAAGGCTCTGACTTCTCTCCTTGCCGCTGTGTCAGATGGACAAGCTGTAGCTCCACCCATTTACCAGCTGTACTATGAACAGAGCAATGGAACAAATGCTCTGAACGTAGATACAAACATTGCTACTTTCTCACCCGCGTGTCTGAGTCTTGCTTTTGATGATTCCTCACTGGACTCCGCCCAAGAGGCCTGGAAGTTCGTCACTGGTGATGCCGGAGATGAGGCTGTTGACTACATGAAGTTTGAAGACCGAGAAGGCGGAGAAGATGATGATTTTTACGACTAGATGAATCCAGGCGCGTTAATAGAATGCACATTAATCTTGATACTGTTTCCCATTGCGTCGTTAGATGACTGCTTTTGTCCTGAGGCTTCTCGCCCCTGAGATGTTGCCCATGCATTTGAATATGCCCACTTGATGCCATGCTTTCCCATCCCAAGATTGTAAATAATATGAATCCTTCCCATTTCCCAGATTCTTGATTTTCTGGTAATTCGTCAGTCCCCATATTCCCAGATTGCCTCCTTGTGAATCATCCCATCACTCCAAAAATAAAATCCCAGTTTCCCGCAAAAATGAAGGCAGTCAATACTGCTCGAAATCGCAAAGTTATGGTCCTATGAATGTCGTTCTGCTGTAAGTCTTCCCGCCCAGAGTAAATAGAGAGAAGATATGAATAATGAAGTATACCAGGCTTACTCCGCAGTCTAGAAAAAGTCTAGGCCAACTCATCGGCCATTTCGTCGTCTTGCTGCGGAAGAGTGAGGCCGATGCGGATCGTACCAAAGGGTTTCTTGTCCGCGATGCCATCTTGCTCCACGGCAATGCTGTTTTTGGTTGCCAGGATGAGGACATGCATGAAAGCCTCCGAGACGAACTTTTTGGCGCTGGATGGGTCGTTGAGCTCATCAGTGAGAGTGTTGAAGTTTACCCAGCGGCGGTCAACGCGATCACGGGAACGAGTGTATCCCTTGGTTTGAGCGCGAGCGGTGGCATAGCCTAAAAAGTCGAGAGCGGAGGCATCGAGGACATGGCCAGAGTCCTGCGTATCGTTGTTGTTAGGAAAGTCTAGGCCTTCCTTGAATCCTCCATCACCCATGGAGGAATCCTCTGAGTGTAGCATAACAAGGTCGTCGGAGCCATGAGGCAAGCCGGGTACGTCGCTCCATCGCTCAATGGAACGAACAGCACTGCCATGGGCATGCAGGGGGCTTGGGGCAGGGTGTCTCTTCTGCACACTGCCCTGTCCACGAATGGATGAGCCAGGGGCGACGGAGGGAGGACGACTCCAAGGAGCCATGGAAGATGAGTGACGATCTTCAAGACCCTTGGCTGCCTCCATTCCCATCTCAGGGGCCAGGTCTTCCCCAAACATAATTGCATCCATATCATCATCATGACCACGTCCAAACTCGTCATCGTCGCCCATTTTCTGGCGAACGTTTCTCCCCTCGTTCTGTTCATTTTCGAATGCTTCGGCGGAGACTCGGCGTCGACCTCGCGACTCAGGCTCAGGGCTCTGTTCAGGCTCCTAGCCCTGAAGGTGTGCCAAAAGAGTCATGCCAGAGAAGTGCTCTGCAAGAGGATGTACGACTCCAGTGGGATTTCTGCCAATGCCTGCTAGACCATTATCGAAAAGTAAAGCCTTGGCGTTGTGACGTGCCTGGGCGAGAGTAGTCGTTGGACGAGGCTTGCCGTTGGTTTTCATGTTGTGGAGGTAGTTGATAGTCCAGTTTCGAATCTCTCCCATAGGAATATAGTCTTTGCTATCTACCA
Source organism: Fusarium abutilonis (assembly GCA_021655885.1). Taxonomy (NCBI): domain Eukaryota; kingdom Fungi; phylum Ascomycota; class Sordariomycetes; order Hypocreales; family Nectriaceae; genus Fusarium; species Fusarium abutilonis. Next base: position 39,781 of record JAJJWN010000175.1, on the reverse strand, counting down.
TTTGAAGTTGCTTGCGGGGCCTTCCTCGCTGCGCGGGTGCCTTGGCCTGTACAGTTTCAACTGACTCAGAAGTGGACTCAACCGAGGAGGTGGCCTTTTTAGCGACTGAACGCTTGGGGAACGGCTCTGCATCACGCAGTGCTTCCTCGCCCATAATGATGACGTTGTCACCTTCAAGATTCCCTTTATCGGCACCGAGATTGGCGGCTTGAATGCGGAGTTGCTCCTCATATGCTCCAGTCCCAGGAAGAGGAGGGAGTTGCTGGTCCAGGTCGTCAAGTTCAATCAGGTTGCCGTCGGCGTCGAAGTTGAGGTTGAGTCCAGGAAGAGGTACCATATCGTCACCAAAAGGGTTAAAGTCGTCAAATGGATCTCGATTGAATGGATTTGGGAATGGAGAGTCGTGGTTGAGATCAGTTGGAAGACGGTAGCTGCGGGCAGAGTGCGCAGATTGTGGTAGATCGAAATGCAGCAGTAAATTGCCACGGCCTGAAGAAGTGCTGTCTTGGGTCAAAGGAGTCATTTGGGAGACATTGTTCTGCGTCGAGAATTGAGTTGAAAGGAGAACTAAGTCATCGACACTAGCCAAGAGGCCAAGTTTTGGCACACTGGACAAAGGATCAAAGGTAGGATCATCCTGAAGGGTGATTTGGTGGCTCCTTGAAAGATTACAAGGTCAGTAAAGAATATAGCTGGTCAACAAAGAATCTCTTACTTTGCCTTGCCCGCGCGTGGGTCCGTTTCACTTGTGTCCATGACACGAAAGAAAGTCATCATGTCCGACTGCGTTTTCTCTGCGTCTGAAAGGACATAGCGGCACTGCTGGGCAAACACACGAGAGACACCGTAGAGAAGGTTTCCCTGAAGACGTAGAGCCAAAGGAGCCCCTGGATCGATGATAGTTTCGCATGCCTTAGGGACATTGACCTCTTGGATTGCCTTGCGAGTCAGCCGCTTCTGGTTCGTTTTACCTACGGTAGCGACAAGCCTGATGGATCATGTTAGTGATTCTGAAAGAGAAAAAAAAGGGGAACATCTAGGGATATACCAGATAGTGGCGACCCCATACTGGGTGCTGCTTAGAACTGAAGTTAATGTTAGCTGCGGATGATTCAAGCGGGTGTAAGCGAAGACGGCGCAACTTACTCTCGTGACTATAGAACATGATGCCCGCTCATCCGCATTTGAAGACGTGAATGGACCCGGGATCTTGGAATAATATGGATAGGAACAGGCTGCCTCAAGCTGAAGTGTGTAGCTTTCGACCGCTTCTTGCAGTGACGACCTCAGTTGAAGCTGGTCGCGATGCTGGCGAGAGGTGGGTGGAGGTACTTGAGAGGAGACGATGCGAGGAAAGGAGATAAATTTGTAGGAGAGGAAAGGGGACGAATATTGTCACGCGTGGTTTTGATTAAGAGGGGGCCTCTTTGCGGGAGGAGTTTTGACGGCTGGCAGCCACTGTCAAGCAGCTGGGACCTCAGGCAGCAGTAATTGACAATCCATATCGTTATTCATGCTCTATTCTTTTGTATTGTCTTAAGAGATTATTTCTTGATCACGACATTAACAATAGGAAACTGTCTTATTCTGAGCTAATCTCGTTTGATACCTCATGTGTGTTCACCAACCTGGATAATATTGCCTTTTGAAGCCATATTCCTGCCTTGGTATACTCGACATGCATTGATGCATTGATTCTACTTTTATATTCTTTAGAAAGTTGTAAAGCACTTGATCAGAGAGAATGAATACTACTCTATAGTCGTACTAGATCCTCTTGCGCACACCAACTTGAACCCCTTGGTTTGCTGGCGGACTTGTTCACGGCTCTTCTAGCAACACATGAGTTGCTACATGTCGGGTGAGCTTTACTGAACAAGCAAGAAAACATGAATTCAAGAAATCCATATCAGTCTAAATCAGTTTTGCAGATTTCTAGTACTCCTCTATATGGAAGCCCTCGTACTGACTTACAGCCGCCAGCAACGGCTGCAATTACACAATGAACATGATGCGTAAATTCAGTCGACTTCTCATCAACCAACACCCGGTTCCGTGGTCTAGTTGGTTATGGCATCTCGTTAACACCGAGAAGGTCCCCGGTTCGATCCCGGGCGGAACCACACTTTTTGTCCAGAGCGCCTCTTTGGAGGTAAGCCATCTTCTTTTTTGGCTTCGTCCAGGCCGTAACTCACTCCTGGCAAGGGATTCAGTGTATATAAGTATCTACCCAGGCCAAGGAAACAAATTAAATTGTGTCTATAACTTTTGATACCTTAGTTAGAGCCTCCACATCTCTAGACCCTCAGAGTTGATCATCACTTGTGAGTAGTTCGAAGCCCGGTTCCGCTGGCAACCAAGGCAGCGCAAAATCCTAGTAAAGCTACCGCTGTTGAAGCACCAAAGGCATACCTGAGGCCATCGTAGTAGACCAGACGAGCCTTGAGTTGCACATCTGGAGGAAGTTGGTGAATATAGTCCACCGAGTGTCGAATTTGTTCGATAACCTAGTAAAACAAAAATCAGCATACGTTTGGATTGTATGACCAGTCGCTAAGATAAAAAGGCTCGTACTCTCCATTTATCAGGTACTTCGCTCAGAGCATCCGGTAAGCGGACACTGAGCGTAGTTTGCACAATGGCCGAGGTGACTGAGACACCCCAAACAGTTCCTAGTGAGCGAATGAGGTAGACGGTTGAAGCTGTAACCGCATGATCTGTAGACATCTTGTCAGTTGTGAAGAAGGCACAGTAAAATATAGACTCACCGGCATGATCGAACGAAGCGAGAGAGGTGAAAAGAATACCGGGATAGATGATGCCCTGGCCAAGATTCGCCGGAAAGACATAGACAAAGTACTTCCACTTTGAATCTTGAAATTGCAACAAGGCTACCAAGCCATTTCCCAAAACCATAAGTAGAGCTCCTGTGCGTACAAGAGCAATCAGTTTGCCCCAGCGAGACATGACGACACCAGCAATGACACCGCCAATGGGGGTTGCCAGGGACGGGATTGCAAGGCGAGCGCCAGCTGTGGTAGCTGAATCGAGTAGGACAACTTGAAAGAATAGAGGAAGCATGAACAGGTACTAGAGAAAGGGTTAGCGACATGTAAGCTTCAATAGATATTTAACTCACCCCATATGCTGCCATGCCAGCGCAGACGTTTGCAGACTGTGTTGCAATGGGCAGTCTCCCCTGCAGCAATCGAAGAGGGATAACAGGAATGGCACTCGTTTTTGCCTCAATGAAGAGAAACAAAGCAAACAGGGCAACACTGCCAACTAAAGATCCAATCACCCAGGGACTACTCCACGGCTGCTCGTTCCCTCCAAGGCTAAGTCCCACGAGTTGAACCGAGACAGCAATAACTAGCAGTAGAGATCCAGAAAAATCGATTCTCTTCCAGACGGCACCGAGGTTATTATCGAGAGAGAAACCGCCGGATTGATCTTTCACGACCAAGACCCCGATTAGTAAGGCCACAATTGATATTGGGACTTGAAGCAGGAAACACCATCGCCAGCCGATGTGATCAGCGATTGAGCCACCGAAAGAAGCTCCAGAGATTGCTCCAAAGCCGTAGATGCCATTCTGAAGAGCTTGGTACATGCCACGCTTACGGAAGGGGATCATGTCCGAGTTGACAATGGTGGCTTTAATCATTAGTTACACCTATAGAAACATCTTTAAGCCGTAGCCACTCACCCATCGTCATCAAGCCCCCGCCACCAAAACCTGTCAACGCCCTCATAACATTGAGTAGGATCACATTATTGGCTACACCGCATCCAAGACAGCCAAGGGCAAACGTGATCGTCGAGATAAAGAAGCACAAACGCCGACCAAAGATATCAGACACTCTGCCATAAAGCGGTTGGAACGCTGTGCTAGTGATAAGATATGAAGTAGTCAACCAGGAAGCCGTATTGGCCGCGCCAAACTCGGAACTGATGACGGCGTATGTGGCTGCGGTGATGGTACTATCGAGGCCGTAGAGGAAGACGTTGGACATGATGGCCAGTTGAATCCATATGAAACCTCGGGGGGGTTTCCATGAGTGTTCGTCAGGAGCGCGAAGTAGAGGTTGATCCTCGCGAGGTTCGACCATGTTATCGCCATTGTCGTGCGATGCTGGATTTGAGACGTTAGGGTCATGATTTAAGGGAGAATGAGTCCGCATGGCCAATTGATATGAGGTGAATAATCTTAGTAGTCCAGTACCAACCAATGTGAAGGTGCAGTGTTGTTGTATGAGATAGATCTTGAAGTGTTTTTTGTGTGATAAAATATTGAAACAATAAAAAAAAAAGGTGTCATTCAACGTGGAGCAGTCAACGGGACATCGGCCAAGAGCCGATCTCAAAACCAGGAACAGCAGCGTTGACGTACTTGAGATAGACAGATCCGGGTTTGATTCTCATGTCGAAATCACGTCTTAAAATCACGTCTTCAAGCGCCCGTTTGACTCATCCGGGCAGATCCTCACCTCATTACATCAGGGCGCAACAAGTAGACATTAATTCGAAGTAAAAGAATAAGTTAGTTATGGTATCTGGAATTAACTCGTAACTTGATCATACCTATGTCTAATTACAAGTCTACACTTTCAAAGCGTGGAAGCGTAGCCCCAACTTCTGCTTGCTGAGATAACATTAAAAGTTTCGTTTCATGCGCATCTCTTTTGTTATAATATGTTTGCATTCAACATTCAATACATCAAGTAGTGATTTAGAAACTCGTCAGCGGCTCTTTTGTCGTCATGCATGCGATATTCGATCACGCAATACGATATTTCCAGCATCAAGGTAGTATCACACAACCTAACCATGCAGTTGATGAAGTCGTGACTTTCCCCGCCAATAATTGTACCAAACATAAGATTTTATGTATATAGAGGAAGACATAATGAAAGATGTAAAGCCCTATTTACTATGCTATTGTGCTATTTTAATGATGGCCTGTAGAGTACCGAATCCTACGTGATTTTCCATGTCTTGTCTGCTTTGTCAAGACTATATCATCTCAGCCATACATGAGCAAACCCAGTCCCCCCCATGGAGAATGACGATCACCCATCATGCGTGCTACTGTGATATTTAACTGTCCAATTATGCTTTCCACTGAGCAATGACGTGCCGCTTTCTACATCTCAACTAATAGCAATACCACAGTCCGCAAGGTATATACCTTAATTATATATGTAAGTCGTCTCCCTGACCATCTGATGCCAGCCTGCATACAACTGAAGCAGAAGTCAACCTTGGAACTCAACTGTGGTGGATGACTAGGGCTTATAGATTACATCAAGGTGAATGTACCTTTTCTCACAAGAGATGCAGACCCAGGCCTCTGACACTACCAGTATTGATTACATACACGATACACTTCCAACATGAAGCAGTCTCTAGCTTATCTCGCTGCAACTCTGCTGGCATTTACTCCGATTACCACGGCTGACTGGCAATTCCGTTCTCGTCCTGATCTAGCCCCTCCACGTCTCAACATCACCATCCCAGCTACCGATCAAGTTGAGCCAGGCTACCTTTTCATAGCGCCCTTTGCCGGTTATACAGACACTCCTACCGAGCAGCACGGCCCCCGTCAAGCAGGTCCCTACATCTTTCGTGACAACGGTGACTTGGTTTGGTCTGGCTACGGCATCTACAGCATCTGGGCCACCAACTTTCAAGCTGGGCGTTGGAAGGGCAAGGATATTCTGTTCAGCTTTGAGGGTGATCATAATGCTGGATATGGCCATAGCCATGGTCACATAACGATTGTGGATCAGCATTATGAGACTGTTCGGGAGCTGCGTGCTGGAAATCACAAGTTGGTGGATAAGCATGAGTTTCATATCGTGAACGAAGAGACTGGGCTCATTCAGATATATCAGCCTGTTCCTCGAGACTTGAGTAAATGGGGTGCTAAGCCAGAACAGCAGTGGATTGTAAATGCTATAATCCAAGGTTTGTTATTACCTTCATATCCCATTTGGACAACTACTTACGCGATGCCAGAGCTCAACATCTCTACGGGCAAGCTCCTATTCGAATGGTCAAGTCTCGACCACGTCCAGCCAGACGGTAAGCCTATATTATAATCCATCACCCGTTCATCCGCACTCATACTCCCGTAGAAGCAGTTCTTCCCATAAACCCAGGCCAAGCCGGCTCAGGCTACAACAGTTCCGACGCGTGGGACTACTTCCACATCAACAGCGTCGACAAAGACGCCCAAGGGAACTACCTCATCTCGGCCCGTGACGCCTGCGCCATCCACAAGGTCAACGGCACGGATGGCTCCATCATCTGGCGCCTTCACGGCAAGCGCTCCGACTTTTACGTCCCGGAAAATGCAAAGTTTTGCTTCCAGCACCACGCACGCTGGCTCTCTCAGAACGACGATGAGGAAATCATCAGCCTGTACGACAACAGCGCCCACGGAACCGAGCATGGTGGCGGATCAGAGGTACACACAGCGCCGACGAGCAGCGGCAAGGTTCTACGACTCAACACGACCTCTTGGATGGCTGAGCTAGTCGCTGGATACTTCCCACCTGACGATCTTCGGTCCAAGTCCCAGGGGAGCACGCAAGTCCTCCCTGGAGGAAACGTTATTGTTGGATGGGGTTCTGAAGGGGCACTGACAGAGTTCACTCCTCACGGCAAACCCATCTTTCACGCTTATGTTGACTCAGGTTTTCTCGGGGTTGGAGCAGAGAACTACAGAGCTTTCAAGTATAACTGGACTGGCCTGCCTAACGAAGAGCCTTCTATCGTGGCGTTGCAGAATAGACACAGCACCAAAGTGTATGTGTCATGGAACGGCGATACCGAGACTGTAGCATGGCGATTCTACGCAGTTACTGATCAGTACGGCTCCCGAGAACTTCTGGGGGAGACTAAGCGTACTAGCTTTGAGACAAGCCTCGAGGTCTCTGGTACCGATGTTGCTAGTATTGCTAGTGTTGCAGCAGAGGCTATCGATACCCACGGCAGGATTCTACGCTCGACGGCCTCTGTTCGTGTCGAAGCTGAGATACTTCCATTAAAGGGAGAAACTCGGTCTGCATCTTATGAGGCAAAGGGCCAGAAGCCCTTGAATGGCTATAGTTTCTGGGGAATAGACCTATGAGTCTCAACCTTTCAATCTCTGCAAGGTATGCTCTCTTATCAAGTCGCCTTACTGCATGGAAGGTTATTACCTTCCTGGCGTTAGAGAACAATGCCCCAGGCAGAGATGAAAGAAAACTTGAAAGAACACACCCATAAGCAGCTTTCGACCTATTTTTACTCTCGAAAACAACCAGCCCACCTACCTTACCTAGTTAGCCATTCTCATTAAACTACTCGACACATACTACCCATTTAGCTACCGCAATTGAGAAAAAAATACACTCCTTTATATGTCTAAGCCATATCGCATCACAATCAAGACACTGGCAGATTCTCTTGGCATAACAGTACATGAATTGCCTCTGGAATAGTTCTCTAAGATCTCTAGTCATATGATCGCCCTATAAAAACGCTTTGACGCTATGATCGCTCTTCATGCATCTCTCTCCATGATATAACCCCCTTGCCATAATTATATACAGTTCGAATGAAACCCCTGATCATCACTACTTCGGTGGTCATAGATTACCACGTAAAGCTCTCCTCTACAAAGTCCACCACACTCGACCCTTGTACTGATCTGGCGGCCCCACGAACATCGTCAGCAAGAGCGCCAGGTCCACACACGGTGACACACATGGCGCCCATCTGCTCTTGCACCTCCTTCTCCAGAATGAGGGGAATGTTCGGCCGCCCAGGGAACATGCGCACCGTGGCGCTAGCACTGACAATATCACGTGGGTTCTGAGGACGGGTCACAAAGATCTGGATGCGGAGAAGGTCTTTGCGGTGTGGGATGCGGAGAATCGTGTCCATGTAAGGCCGCACCCATTCGAGGGATTCGTATTCACGGATGATCCAGACGAGGGTGATACGTCGAGCGGCAGTTGTGCCCTCGTTGTAACCTTCAAGGAGGTGGCGGATGTAGGAAATTTGGTGGGTAATTCCAGTTGAACCGGCAAAGAGAACAGCGTGACCATATGAGTCGAGGCTGTTGTGTCCTGCGTAAGGGCCTTCCATGGCTGCCTTGATGCGAAGACCTCGCGGGCATCGCGAAGCGCGATCAAAGAGCTTCTTGGTCATACCGGTCTGGGCTCCAATGACGAAAGAGACTGAAGTAGTCATGGTTGACTTATCAATCGCATGGAGAGGCTCCTTCTCGGCAATGGGCAAACTGCTGTCGCGAACGTGGTTGACCCAGCAGATTGAGAAAGGGTGGCTCTCCCAAGCTTGGAGACCCCAGAATCGCAAGTAGGCGTGAGTACCAGGCTGGACATCGACGTATCGGGGCAAGTGAAGAGTGACTCGGGTGACGTTGCCAGGCATGGCCTCGCAAACGGCATCAGTCCAGCCCTTGGACGACCAGTTGACGTAGACGATTCGGAGCATGCGGGCAAGGCGGTCAGCAAACCAAATCGCCATGATGGCCATGATCCAGGGGAGCTGAGGAAGGCCACCATGGAGCTTGGAGGAGGCACAGTGAGCCCAGGTAGCGACAAAGGCGACAAAGGCCAGAACAATGTGGACGTTGAGGAAGGTTTCGTAAAAGGCATGTCGTAAAGGCGAAAGCGAGAGCAGAAATAGGAGGGTCATAGCCACCGTACCAACGGTTCCCGAGCCTTCAAAAAGATCACTGGAAATTGCATGCCCGACACCATCCCAGCCAATGTCGTCCACAGCAACAATGGCCCAGGCGATAGTGTGGATGATAGACTCTAGAACCACAATACGACCCATCCAACGATGAAGAAGATTGTAAGTGTCGAAGCTGATCTTGAGAAGGCTGATGAGGGGGTTGTTGCGTCCGGCGAAGATGATCAAAGGGATCATACTGACAAGGGCCAAGGTCCCTGAGCGGCCTCGCAATTCAGCACAGAAAGCCTTCTTGTTCTCATTCGTCCAGTCAAGAACAAACATGTAGGCAAAGTTGCTGCCCAAGTAGATAAAGAGAATAATGAAGTGAAGCCGCGAAGGGAGAGTGCCCATGCTAATAGCAGAGGATAGCTTAAACTCGCGGTTGTGACGCTTACTCCATAGGGGGGCGTAAATGAGGTTCTTCTTGAGACTAGGCATCCAGCTCCATTGCGAGATCCTCCAGTATCCTTGCTTTTCGCCAGCCACAGACATGGCCGACACCTGGCGAAGTCTCGCCCATAGGATTTCGAGGATTCGGATGGCCAGAACAATAAAGCCGAAGATGCCCAAGGTCCACCACAGAACGTCCACGAAAAATAGATTCATAGGTTGGTTAACACCATCGAGATTTGAGTAAAAGTTGGGAGTTGCTTCGGCGTCCGCGTGAGCTGCTTCGCCGCGAGATTCGAGTGTCGAGGTTGGTATAAACGAGCTGATATCGGCGATCCGGCGCCGTTGGAAATCCATCGTGACTAAATAGCTCCCTAGGAGCGAGGCGAGTAAGGAATGAGGGTGGCGGTCTTTTTTATTTGGTAGTCTTTGGACGACGAAAGAGTGAATAGTCGCTGTTCCTTATGAATGAACGATGAAACAAGGCGGTTGCGCGACTAATAAAGGCTGTGGAAACCGGAACAAAAGCGCCAATGGTGATTTTAAAGAAAGTATAAATACTCTATTCCTCCTTGTGTTCGGGTTTTGGTGTCAGAACATGATCGTAACCAGGTGGTTGACTTGGCGGTGTTGACGGTATATCGTGATCGGCGAGGGGGCTGTTCAGCGGTGATTTCGTCTGATTCAAGGCCGATGAAAACTTGTTCAACACAATATGACACAAGACGAAGGCGAATAAAGGTAAATAAAAAAGAGTGAAGAACAATAAGGGTCGATAAACAATCCGTGCCGAACAAGGATGATTTATTGATCACCGTCAAGGTAATGAAGTGTCGAATGACGTCGCGGTCTTATTTACCTCGTCCACGAGGTGATATTGTCAGTTTGCAGATGGAAGAAAGCAGAACTAGCTGACGATCTTCAAGGTTGGCGGATTTGGATCTGCGGTAACGAGAGAAAGAACGGGTCAACTTCAAATGCCGTGAGTAAATGAAGCCAATGTGAGGTAACTGTAATGGAACCTAAGGCAAGGGCGATTGAGAGAGCACCGGCGGGCAGACGATCGACGTTGGGCGCGTGCGGTAACTGAGTGAGTGAATAATAAGAGGAATTGAGGCGCTTAACGCAAGACAATATGATCGACCGGAGAAAATAATCGAGGAAAGCGGTTGTTTTTGAATGTTTCAATAAACAGAGACAAACACGAGGGCGGCCGTACCGGGCACCTGGCAAACAGTTGTTGAGAGTGACGAAACCAGCACAGCACTGCTAACAATAAAAGTCAGGTGGATCGACTTAGGTAGGGAACGACCAGCCTCAGAGAAGAATGTCTATAAGAGAAGAAAAGACGCGCAAAACTATCACCGTGAACGGCACGAGGCACAAGAGGAATGAATATACCTATGGGAGCGAACGTTGTGATAATATGTAAAAGGGCCTAGCCAGCTTAACTCCGCCCTCCTCCCAGCCAAGAGCAAACAACCAGCTCTGGTTCGAGGCTTCTTTGCTTGGCACATCACTGAAAGGATTTACTCGCACAGCATGGGCTACTGCGGTAAGCAAAGGAGCCCCTTACAGCTTCTCCTTGTCCAACAAGAATCTGCGAGTCAAGGTTGTGAGTGACTAGTTCGTCCGACTTGTCGGCAGAGCTGGATGGATTAACAGGGACCCTTGTAGGGCGTGCTAGGGACCGACTCAACCGAGACCCCGAGAGAATCCATTTCATACCTTATCTTTGACCTGGTTGGACGCTTTTCCCTCTTGATGTCTTACAGAGAGAGCTGAGAATCATGGCACAGCGAATCACGAGCGTTTAAGCGCCTCTTGCAAGAGCACCTAGGAACGTTGTCAACTTTATCGCCTTCTGGGCTTGCGCTACGGTAGGGGCATTGGCAGTAAAGGCGTGGCTGCTCGATACGCGACCAATTGGATGAGAGATGTTTAAAAAAGATCTCAGATTCTGGTCTCTGGCGGGACAAGACCACGATTGAGTGGCTGCTTAATGGTCAAGTCTCCGGACGAGCTATGCTTCTGAAACAAGCCACTTGCTGGCCCTGACTCCTGGTCAGGGGTTCCCTGTGCCCCTTTTGGGAATGGAAACTCCAAGTTTTTAAAGAGCTCTTCAGGGGTCACTGGCTGTCAACGGCCAGACCTGCGGCGCCAAAAATGGGGGCGCGGGCCAGTTGCTGCTCTTGAAGCGCTTGCTAGCCACTCAATGCCCCGCGAGAGATACCGCCAAGAGATTGTCGACCTCGCTGAGGCATCCAATTCCATGTTTCCGAAGAGTGTTCTGTTTGATGTTTGGATGAAAGCAGCCAGGTCCAGCCTTGAGTGGGATTGTTTCCTGACTCAACGCTATCAGCAGTGGAAGAAAATGAGCTGATTGAAACAATTTTGACCAACGCAGCCAACTTAAAGAGACTCTATCAGGCGATTGAATCATGGGTCACGATATTAATCAGAGGTGACTCTTGGTCAATCAAGTAATCAATGCTACCCGATTGCTGTCAGATTACCAATGTGGGTTCAAGTTGCACAGAAGACAAGGTAGCGAAATCCCAACATGCAGAAACATCATCAGCCAAGGGTCAAAAGGCGGCCCGTCATCTTATTTCTCGTGCTGTGGTTGATGGAATTCGGTTTCAACGTCAGTTTGACACAGCGACCATGCCCACCGTCTAGTTTAATAACGGGCATGCATGCTACTCACTCTGGCCATCTGGTCCACAAGGCTCTCAATCCTTCACAGGGCCTTGTCTTGCCAAAGCGGGATTCAAATGTCCAAGGGCAAGCCTCTAGCCGTCACAGGTAAAATGATGAAGCGCTTCCTGGTTCGCTTCCGCTGTCTTGGGAAACTAGCTACGCCACGGAGCACGGAGCGGGCACGATCTCATTCTAGAGGAAAATCTGGTGACCCTTTGAGAGGCTCATCCTGAACCTGATGCTTGCGTAAATTCTTCTCCGTCACATCTGACATCAACCTGCATCGCTTCTCACGATGCAGCCATCAGTTCATGTGTATCAGGTCTTTGCAACAGCTCATCTTACCCCAATATCAGATCTCGGTAAGCGCGGAGGTGACCGGACTCCGTGCTTGACAGGAGAGCGATTGCCGATGGTGTCATGTTCATTTTAAAAGATCTTGATTGCTTGTGTCATGTTGGCTCTATCCATGTAAGAGTTCGCTGACAGGGCTCGATCTGCGGTGAGGCGGCGCCTCATCTGAGCGCCACACAATCAAGTGTGGCGTCGTTCGACCAGCTATCGTAACCTGAGGCAGAGACGGATCGCTGCTCCGTGAGGCTCCCGAACAACGCCGGAAATTTCCAGCAAGGCTATCACGAGCCGGCATTGAGCAATTGCGGTCGACACAATGGGTTCCAGCGAGTCAAAACCTATTTCCTCACACGTGTGGAAGGCGTACGTTATCTCATAAAATCTCAAGTGTCCAAACCCGTCTCGATCGGCGACTGACAGCTTGCCAATAAACAGCTCAGCGCCTAACGGCCTCTCACAAGATCTTGTCGATTCACTACAGTCTAGCAATGAGGTACATCTAAATTACACCCAACCTCTGATACAGCTAGTTAGAACTCGATTGAAGCTAACACAATTACTTCAACAGACCGATGCCTCTCGGTCCAAGCTAGTCGAGCTCCAGATCCAGGCCCGCGTGGCCCAGGAGCTTAAGAAGCTCCAACAGCAAGAAGCCGAGGCCCTCAAGGTCGCTCATGAAAAGCTCAACAACACCGAATATAAGGATGACAACGGCCCCAGTCAATACACTGTCAACAAGGAGATCGAGGCGATGCGTCAGAAGCTCGAGGCGCGCAAGCAAGTACGCTCTCTGCCTGACAACGTCGAGGGTGCGCGCAATGAGGTCATCCGATGTCTACGGGAGCACGACCGACGACCGCTCGACTGCTGGCAGGAGGTGGAAAACTTCAAGGCCGAGGTTAAGAAGTTGGAGAAGAACTGGGTTGAGAAGGTTGTCTCCTAAGAAATGAAATTGTTGGGGAATTCGGGATGGACTTGGGGAATGATTCTATAGAGATATAGAAATGATGGGTTTGCATGCCCGGACAGGTACGCACGTGTACATTATGGCATTGGTAGCGGTAAAAGCTATGTTGAGGAATCGAAAAGTGTACAGCAACTTATATCTCGAAGAGCAGCCCTGTCTGTTCCTCACCTCCCATCCGTGTGGATTCATTGTCTCCTACATTTGTGTCTGCTTCTTGCTTAGCTTTCAGCTCGGCTTTCCTTCTTAGACCCTCTGCACGTTTCCTCTCCCGCCTTGCTGCGGCATCCTCCCACTCTTGTCCCTCTGGGTTTCGACGGGGTGCTGGTGCAGATACAGCATCCCTAAAGGCATTCTGAAACCGCTCAATGCGTTTCTTGTTCTCGATGAAGCGCTCGTTGGCGATTTGCACAAGTGTCTGAAGATACTCGGACGACACTATCCGTTGGCGATGACCATCTAGCTGCTGGCCAACTAGAGACTCAAAGGCAAGGCCCATTGTCCGTATGGCAACCATGGGTGTAACAGCATCCTTGCCACTGGGGATAATGTTGAGGGCACCTGACTCGCGGAATCCTGCTTGCAAACCGCATCGGAGGAGTATTTGAGCATGCTCTGGGGATGCTGTAAGGACGTGAAGGATCTACGTGATATCTCAGCATGGGCTTGTACTTGTATTTTAACATTGACTCGTCTAATACGAGACACACTCTTCGCTTACCATAGCCTCGAATTTGAAATGAATGAGTCTTCTCTCTTTGACTGCTCCAGCTGTATCTTGAGCCTCTGTTGAATTCTCAAGCCCAAACACACTGCTCCAGTCTGTATTCTCATCTTCATCAGGCACGGGGTCATGAGATACGAATAGCCATGCACCCCCAGCACCTTTCCCGCCAACGCCAGCTACTTGCTCATCGTCACCTTCAGCTTCAACAACCCGTCGACCTTCTAGGAAGATGCTCAAACGTCCTGCACAACTGCTTGTAGTAACGAACCCGGATTGTTGGTTGATCTCATCAATAAGATCACGTATCCCTTCATCTACAGAACCTTTTGGTGAAGCATCCGTATACTCCGTATCTGGAATCGAGAGCTGATCGAGAATCTTCTTCTTCCTCTCCACGAAAGTGGGCGGCGCACAGGAGAGATCCTGCATTGTTTGAGACGACTTTTTATTTGTTAGTGTGAACGCAAGGCTGAGATAGGTCACGATGGACAGTACTAACGGGAAAGCGCGAGACTCCGCCTACGTTAATATCTTATCGGATTCAAGCAGCAAACAGGTGATGCTTTGTTAGCTCGCAAACCACTGCCGCGGGGTAACTTTTCGCTTTGCGGCTCTAACCTCGTGATCTTAACATTCAACTTCAAGCTCTAATTTAATTCTTTCAAGTTCACTATTGTAGTCGCTTCTGAGAAGTATGATTGATTTCTTTTATTTCTTGTATCGCCTATAACCTATGGCAGTCTCCTGCCTGCTTGGTTGTATACCTGCTATTCCTGCCTTGCACCAGGCTTTCAATATTTTACCCTAACGCCATTCAATATTCCCAGATACCATGAGCCCCTTTGGTTCGGTTGCAATTGGCTACTGCACCAGTTAACCCCCCAAAACGCCTTGTTCATGCTTCATTCATTAAGTCATCAAAAATAAGTGGTTGTCTGGGTGCGAGTGCACTCATACGGTGGGCAGAGCCACTTTCTCAAGCGCAGCGGCGAGCTTTTCCTCTTGTTGCTTGCGCTCCATCATGGCGACGAACTCGGAGTATCGCGACTTCTTGTTGTGGATACCGCATTCGGTCTTGTCCTGGCCCTTCCATCGGCCAGCTCGCTCATCCTCGCCCTCCTTGACGGGGACGGTCGAGTGCCAGTCGCCGATGGACTTGTAGCCTTGGTCAAGAAGAGCGTTGTAAGGGACGTTGTGCTCCTTGATGTAGTCGTTGACCTGCTTGAAGGACCAAGTGGCCAAAGGGTTGATCTTGATGACACCACGCTCATCATCGAGTTCGATAATGGGGATGGAGCCACGAGCGGCACCCTGAGATCGTCGGCGGCCGTTGAGCACAGCAGCAACCTTGAGCTCCTCATATGCTCGCTGAAGAGGTTCAACCTTCACGATCCAGTCGTACATCTCACCAGCGGTGTGGTACATCTCCTTGCCATACATGTCCTCGAACTCTTCGACATTGTTCACACCATCAGGCTTGTAGATGTGGACAGGTACGTTGGGGTATCGGGCCTTGACTCGGTCGACAAGATCGTGTGTCTCCTTGAAGTGATACAAGGTATCCAGGAAGATGAGGTCAACAGTGGGGGTATTGGGATGCTCCTTTTGAATCTTGGAAAGCATGTCCATGGTGACGAGGCCGGTCAGACCGAAGGCGGTCGATTGGTACAAGTTGGGGAACATGACCTTGCAGAATCGAAGAATGTCCATAGGGTGCATGTCTTCGAGCATGTCGTTGAGATGCTCGACATGGGGTTTGGTGAGAACGACCTGAGGGAGAGTGGTCGAAGATGCTGGCGACGAGTATTCTGAGTTTTGTCCAGAGACATAGCCGGACTCGCAGTCGAGCTTGATGTCCGAGAGGGACACCTGTGAAGATGTTTGAGAGATGAAGGCAGGCATGTTGAAAACGTGGAGAAGATGGCTCGGGGTGAGGGGCTGTTGTCCAGACTTGTTGAAAGCTGGGATAGGAGACGAGTATCCCAGTTATATCTAGTAGGAAGCCAAAAGGAAGATGATGAAGCTCTGGTATAGTTGATGACGCAGAGGTGTGCTGACTGGATATAGAACAAGATTTCAAAGCACGTTGGAAAGAAGCAAGACGATGAGATGACGAACACGACAGAGAAAGAGGACAGCCAAATTCTTTAAGAGAAGAAGGGCGGTGGTTGAATGGGGGTTTATGGGTTTATTCGCTATGTCTGGGCGGTCGCCCGAAGTGCCCGACCCAGGGCGTCCTTAGTAATGAGCATGGCAACCCCCGAACCCGAGCTTATGCTGCCTGTGATGAGGCCAGGATATGGAAAAAGATGGGGAGCTGCAATTGCGCAATCGCCGCCATGAGGATTATCGACTCTAAGGCGCAACTGAGACTGATCACGACATCGACGCTATGCCTTTCGCGATGGTGGGTGCAATGGCGGAATTGAATTCTGATTGGCTACCTAGTCTAACAAAGCCCTGAAAATGGCGACTAGGGGATGGGACCTGTTTTACCTCATCACCGGCAAACGACAGAATTTCGAGACTGCCGCCGAGCCGGGACGTCCTGTATCTCGTATGCTGTGGTTAGGTGGAAGTGGTGATTATGGGACTGCACGTCAGCCTCGGATCTTAGATTGTCTATCGGATGTACGAGCAAGAAACTCAAGAGTTGAGCGTAACAAAGAATAGTATCTGGTTTATTCCAGAGTTCCGTGTTATCTAGATCTGGGGATGGCCTAAAGTCTAGAATGTATGCATAGCATGTCAATGAGCCGGGGCCTTGAGCACGAGGGCAACTTCCCCGCGATCATGTCATTCTAGCTACGGGTTGCGAAATCGCATATGGATCTCCGGAGATATCAGCTTTCATCTTTTGCTATAATGTGCTATGAAGTGGTATCATGTCTCTGTCGCAAGAATGAGTCTTTGTCTCGCGACATCCCCAGATCGACGATGTTTTAGTATTCACCACAATTGTTGCTTTTGCGGACCGATTTGCTTTCTTTTGCATGTTTACTTCAAAGATGCTGTAAGCAACACGAAATTTACCTATATCGTTGTGCGCTGTCAAAGGCGTGATTACCGTCAGCCGCCACGGCAATCGGTCGATCTTTTAATGTGCCTGAAATGTTTGTCGGACCATCGGCACCGAGAAGCCGCGTGCGACTGCCGATTTCCCCAGCGAAAGCAATTTTTTCATCGGAGATATTGTCAGCATTTGCACCTCACCCATGTGGATAAACGTTGAGCCGGCGTCCGGTGTGCTAATCCCCACTGCTCAGTTCTTGCTTAGACCGTTCGACGCTATTGTGCCTAGGTGGTACCTAAGTATATACGTATATTCAGTATGTCAGGCAGCAGGTCTGTTGAGAGCATGGATAGCCTGATACTTTTCGAAAAGAAGGGGCATTGGATGCGATTGATCGCTTAATAAACTTAATTAGAGATAACCTTAATGAATGCATGAAAGACTGAGCCCATAGAGTGGAATCAGGGAAAATGTAATAGTTGATAGTTGGAATCTTTGCAGAAATGTAGACCAAGATGGAGGGAAAGACAATGCATGACTTTATAGTACCTACCTAGAAGCACGTTGCTTCATTGCGTTTCTAGGTATTTATTAGACTCTGGTGCTTCGATCATTAGCTGTTTGTTTTAGCAACAAATTGCTGACTTAGCAGAGATCGCTTACCCTAGGTAATCTTAAATAACGTCATAGTACTACGTACGTCTGTTTTGCCATCCTGTCAGACCTGCCCGTCTCTGCGTCATAGTTGCAACTCTCAAGTTCTTTGTACGGCTTTTCACATTGATAAGCTCAGGTTTTGTAATCTTGCTCTTCTGGCTCTATGTACAATGGAAGGATAAAGTATTTTCTTATCGTAAAGGAGTACTGCCACTCCACTACGCAGCATGACTCTAGATTTATCCTAATCTTTCGTAGAGCAACTCACGTGATGACTGCTCACGCCAATCTTCATCAAAACCCTACCAGGCTGCGGCTTATTCGCACCAATCACCTCTCAGATCAGCCTGACGGGGAGCCGCAGAAGCCGATACCAACGGTTCCGTTGGCGGGGCGGAAGACGGAGACCATTGTCCTGGGAACGACACGCCATCACAACGGAGCTTACCTCAACCTTTGAAGATTGTTTCAATCTTTGGGTTCGTCGCTGGTACTGTAGGCGGTAGTGTGTCACTTACTACCTGCTCACTCGGCTCTTGACACCCTCTAGTCTTCCTCTTTGAGACTTCAAGCTTGTACTTCAGTTCTTATCCTCAGACGTTGAAAATCTCACCCCGCGCGCACCATGGCAGACCAAGGAAGCCCCGTCAAACAGAATGCCGCACGCCCTCAGTTGGGCTCGATGAGGAGCAGCTCCTATCTCAGTGATCACCAGGAATACCGTCCTCCTCGACCGGACTCAGCCCGACAAGAGCAGCTTTTCCATGGCATTGATACGGTGATAGAGGACTCGGGCAACTCACCTGTCCCTCAAACGAGACCAATTCTGCCTTTCAATGGGATTCCATCTGATGAGAACCCTCCCACCGTGGTTGATAGCGGGCTGAGCCATTCGTACTCTCACCCCAATTGTGCTCCTCGAGTTGGTGAAAAGTCGGATCGCCTCATTGCAACGCTCTTCTACAAGCCAAGGGGAGAGGACCAGGCTTCGCGATCTCCTACCAAGACGACTTTTGGGGACAGCAGTGAATCATTGCCTGCCAACCTGGCGCCTACGACCGACCTCAATGAGTATCCTCTCGAGCCGCCTACGCAGGAGTCAGAGCAGCTGGACCACATCTACGGCTCTTACATCTCTCCGCTATGCATCACCTCGTTCCTTCATCTCATGTCCTCATTCCCTCTTCCCCAAGATGCCGAGGAGCCTCATTCTTCTCACAGATGCTTGGACAACCAGGAGCAACCGCGCATTGTTGAGCTGACGCTTGCGCCTACACCATCCCCTGAATACCTCAGCCTCGATGACTTGAGGAAGCATGAGATGATCTACCGATTCGAGCAGGAATGGAATGTGGATGTGGTTCTTCAGCGGGATAGTGTGTGGAGACGTCACCCGCGACTGGTGGTCTTTGATATGGACAGCACTCTAATTACTCAGGAAGTAATTGATCTTTTGGCTGATCATGTCAAGGATCCCCCGGATCTGGCTGCTCGAGTTGCCGAGATCACACATCGTGCGATGATGGGCGAGATGGAGTTTGAGGGTTCCTTCCGTGAACGTGTTGCCCTTCTCAAGGGTCTTTCTGCTACCCTGTTTGAGGATCTACGACTAGTATTGGACGTCACAAAGGGTGTACCAGAGTTGATCAGAGCTTTGAAGCGATTGGGTGTCAAGACAGCAGTTCTTTCTGGCGGTTTCCAGCCTCTGACAGGGTGGCTCGCTGGACAACTAGGCATTGACTATGCGCACGCAAACCATGTTGTTATTGAGGACGGCAAGTTCACTGGCCAAGTCGAGGGTGTCATTGTCGGCAAGGAGCGAAAGAGGGATCTCCTCCTTGAGATTGCTGCTAAGGAGGGTGTTGAGCTATCCCAGGTCATCGCTGTCGGTGACGGTGCTAATGACTTGCTGATGCTGGACAAGGCAGGTCTGGGAGTTGCGTGGAACGCAAAGCCTAGGGTGCAGATGGAGGCAAATGCCCGCTTGAACGGAGAGAGTCTTTTGGACCTCCTGTACCTGTTTGGCTTCACTGTTGAAGAAATTGGAGCATTAGTCGCATAGATTGTTGACGTTGAGCAAAGAGAGTGTTGCCACAGGGTTGGTGAAGACAGGAGTTCAGGGTATATACAAGGAAAGCAGGGTGTTGTGTTGGGCCAATAAGATACCAGACAGCAACGAGAAGTAAGGATTCCTCCATGAGGCAATGTTTTATATCTGCTATAAAACGTGAATTTCAAACTGTCATGAATGGATATAGCAACTCGACACAGGCTCAGCTCAGTATGGGCCGTACGTCCGGTCAACTGCCATACGAGCAATGAGCTAGGGACAAAACAAATGATAGTTAAAGACGCAAGCTAAGAAATATCGCGGCGCGTCGTATGTGAACTATGGGTGGTTGCTAAACTTGAGTCCACTCTGTCCTTCTTCTTCATCTTTCTACACAGGGCGAGAGGTTTTGCCTGATCCAACTCATCACTCTCCCCTTCATTCCATACAGTACATGCTTATGCGTGTAGCCAGCTCCCAACTCATTTTCATGCTCTTGATTTAAGGGTAACCGTCCTTGCCCCACTTGTTGAACTTGTCGTGAAGCTCGCTGGGAAGGGTGACGTTGGGAACAACGACAACGTTGAGGGCACTGGGGGCGTCCTTGGGAGCCGCGTTGGGGTCACCACCGGGGTGGTACTGGTACTTGCCAGAGCTGCCGGACTCCCAAGGGTGGGTGGCGACGTTGACGGGGGACTCGGAGGTAGCGCCAGTGGGCGATCGGCCTGAAGTTGAAGATGTCAGCAATTGCTTCATCCTCCAGCATCATCTATCCGTTTCCATACCGAGATAGTAACCAGCGCCTCCGAGGGCAGCAACCATGACACCACCGAGGATCTACAATCCATCAATTTACGTTAGCAACGGCAGTCCTTTTGCTTCGTCGGCTTCGGTCTATTGTTCTGGCCCAGGCCTAAGTCGAGAGGTGGGCCGAGGCATTATGACGCACCAGAATTTCGGGGTTGCGACGAGACTCCTTCTTGAGCTCGGCCTTCTGGTGTTCCTGGAAGCGGCGGGCGGTGGTGGAGAGGAATCGACGAGAGATACGGGAGGCCATTGTGACGACAGGTTTTTGCAGCTATAGGGAGTTGGAGAATGCGGTTTCAGCGTGGTCTTTTGGTGGTTGAAGCTTTGAAGTTCTCGTATGATTTCGGGTGAGCCATTGTCAGGCCAGCCATTGGCCAATGCCGGGGAGCAAGGACGATCACGTGATGCCTCTTGCTGTGACGTCGTCTTGAGCTATGGATTAGACGGGACAGGAGGTCGTAGGGCAGATGATGCCTGATGAACCAGGCATAAGATAACTTTTGTTCTTGTCCCTGGCTAAAGCTTAAAGATTCGTTCATGATGATGTGAGGGGACTTTGAGGCAGGCCGAAGGCCGACTAACAAAGTTTAGTTAACAAGAATGCAATCACCGTCTCTTGCCTATTCATGTAATCGACGTTATTATGGGACTACCTGTCAAACGTCAGCGAAACGGGTTGTTGCAGTAGGTTTCCACTCGGAGTTGCAAGGTGACGTCTGCAGACATGATTTGCGCACAATTCAACAATCTACTGTAATTACAACGCTTTCGGTCAAACCAATCTCGTCTTTCCGTGATCAGTTTTGTCTCATTGATTCAATTCATCTCACTTGTTGTCCATATCAGCGCCGCTAGCAGGGGCTTTCAGAAGCCTGAGAGGTTAGCCCCTGGCAAGGGGCCCGAGTGCAGCTTAGCTGAGCACGCGCAGACGGGGGATGTCCAATTACCTAAGGAAACTCGTCCAAGGTTTCCTGAGGCTTGCAAAAAGAAACCAGACCCAATCCTAAGCCGGAATACTAAGGGAAAAAGGAACAAGCATACACCTGCTCTTCTCATCGCCTTGGCTTGGCTTGCCTTTCCTTTCTTTTCTTGTCGCCCTTTTACGTTCTCTTTACTGGGCTAACTCCTCGACTTGCGCTCTCTCTATCTCTTTTTCCTTGTTGCGATACTTTCTCCTAATTCCTAATCTCCTCCATACGATTAACGCCAACCACGCTTTCTCCCACCCCTGTCTATCCCTTTTGTTTCTTTGTTCAGTACTGCGTAACGCGAATCACTTGCCGACCCTGCCGACTCTACGTTTGGATAATCTGCCAGCCTCTCGACAGCTATTCACTGGCCAATACGACTTCAGAAGACGACACTGAGTGACAGCCTGAACCTATAGTCAACGCGCAATCGTTCCTGTAATTCCGACCAAAAAACCGCAGTCAAGTCTGTACGTGGACAACTACCAACGACACTATTATCGAACATCACCATGGCCGCGAAATCTGATGAAGATGGCTTTTCAGCGCCCCATGCTCCCCGTTCCGACGCACCCAGACCACCGAGCATAATCTCTTCTCGAATGACGGATATTGCAAGTGAAGACGGAGATGAACCGGATACCAAAAAGTACAGAACGAGTTTTCGGAGTGCAGATATGGCCTCGCGGCCTGATACTGCACGAACAGGAGCGTCTTCGAGGGGCGCATGGCAGAGCCAGTCGTTGCGGAATAAGATGTATGGTTCGGGTGTTCAGACCAAGAGGGGGAGCGTCGAAAGTTCAACTGCCGGTTCGACTAGTCAGGCGCCAAGCTTATCAACCAGAAGCCATGTTCCATCACTGACGTCGCATGCTTTTTTCCGTCCCATGAGTTCGCAGAAATTACAGGCGCAAAGAGGAGGATCCCACCGCCCATCCACGATGAGTCAGATGTCAGCGGCATCACCAACGTCGCCAACATCTCCGACATCACAAAGGTTTGATGAGCACAGTGCCGAGGCCGGTGGTAGCCAAACGAGGCAGAGTATTATTTCGAATCCAATTGCGCAACTACATCGACAGATGAGCAACGATGAAAACATGCGATCCCCACCATCCCGAGGAACCGAGATGACCGAGCAGGAAACCCTGGACAGGATAACTGCCAACACAAGCCCGAGCCATGGCCATTACCCAGCAGGAAGCTTGACGGATAGTGTCCGTCCTCTGCAAGGCCGATCCTCCGATGCGGGACACGGGCACGGGCACGGACAGGGGCACTTTCAACACAGCATTAATGTCGACAAGAGCTATAAGGATCTGTCAAACCTGCCCAGTCCGATTAAGTCTCCACGATCGTTCCGCTCAAGTTTTCTTATGCCTGGCCGAAGCGAACAAGGCCAGCAAAGCCAGAATCGTAGTACCGAAGGAGCCGAGAAACTATCTTCCTCGGCATCATCACCACAGTTCAGACCAGTCGACTCTCGGAGCGAGGGGCATCCACGAGTACCTCACAAACCAAGCCAGAAATCAGACCTTGGACGTGTTCATCAGTATTTCGATGGAAATACAGTATTCTGTCTTGGTGGTCGTTGGCAAAACACAAGAGGGCGACCTGTCAATGTGGCGACTGGCATCTTTGTCATTCTCCCTTGTGCCTTATTCTTTGGCTTCGAAGCGCCGTGGCTTTGGAAGAATGTCTCTCCTGCAATCCCCATTATCTTTGCTTATCTTGCGTACATCTGTTTCTCTTCCTTTATCCACGCTTCTGTTACCGATCCAGGGGTCAGTAGTCGTTCTTCGCATGGAAACAAGTTTCGTATTAGCTAACCTCGGGCAGATTCTTCCACGAAATCTTCACCAATTTCCACCTATAGACGATAATGACGACCCCCTTCAACTCAGTCCCCCAACAACCGACTGGGCTCTGATCAAATCCGCTGAATCATCCACGGCCGCGATGGAAGTTCCGGTTAAGCACTGTCGAACGTGCAATATCTGGCGGCCACCGCGTGCTCACCACTGTCGTTTATGCGACAATTGTATCGAGACCCATGACCATCACTGCGTGTGGCTCAACAACTGTGTCGGAAAACGCAACTACCGATATTTCTTTACCTTTGTTACGTCTGCAACGATTCTCGCAGCGTATCTGATTGGCACCTCTCTTGCCCAGATTCTTCTCTACAAGAATCGGGAGGGCGTGTCTTTCGGAAATGCCATTGACCATTTCCGGGTCCCATTTGCCCTGATTTTCCTTGGTTTTATTTCCTTTTTGTATCCTGCTGCTCTAATGGGATACCACATCTTTCTCATGGCACGGGGCGAAACAACGAGAGAGTACATGAACTCGCACAAGTTTGCCAAAAAGGAGCGCTTCCGGGCTTTTTCTCAGGCCAACGTTATCAAGAACTTTATTGTCGTTCTATGTCGCCCACGACAACCCACTTACTATCAGTTCAAGGCCCATTATCATGAAGGCGATCAGCGACTCGGTATCCGAAGGGACAAGCGGCCGAGATCGAGCTCACAGGGACTGGAAATGCACAGTGTCAACCCTGGAGCGCCAAGTTTCCAAGGTCCAGTATCTCTGAGGAATGAGAGCCATTGATAAAGGCGTTGGCAATGGGATTTTACTCTTGCATTGTTTTTGTATTTTTTTTTCAAGACGGCGCAGTTTCTGGGAAGTATTTGGTCTATGTCGAGGCGGTGAGGGATGATATGATGCCTGCTTTACTCTGTCTTTTATTATACCCTCCTATGTTAACTCGTTGCCTATCCTTATGTATTCCCTTTTGGCACAGACTCTGAAAAAGCTGGCATAGTCAGCAATGGTGGGCGTTGATTATAGGTAATGGGAAGAGAGCCTTCGAGGTGGCTCTGATGTACAGCTAAGATTTATTAAATTCCTTAGTACAAGTTACTTTTACTTTTTAGTTTTATCACCAAAGTTACTGAATACCTATTTTTCTAAACAAAGCAAGGTACTAACTGACTAGGTACGTACAGTAATGACCTAAGAAGGCAAAACTTAAAATCCTTTTCCGGATCGATTTTCTTTGTCTGGTTGGTGAGAGGCGATCTCCTTTGAGAATCCACTAAACGGCTCCCCGGAATGCACGTGGAGCCCGACGGAACAAGGGCGATAAGGCAGTGATAAGAAAATTTCAGCAAAAAGTTTTGGTGTGCGCCCAACCTATGAAAGCCGGTGTGTTCTATCTTAGCATCGTAAGCAGCGCTTTTTCCCTCAAGGGTCTCGTTAGTTTTTGTCTCTCTTTTCTTTTTTTTCTTCTTCTCTTTTTCTTGCCTGTCGTCGATCGAAACAGCGTCGAACACTGACCGAGGCCCGTCTAATACGTTTGTGTTACATATACAACAAACACATCGACGCTGACGATGCCTCATCCTGTTACGCCGCCATCGTCGCAGGAGCCCACGATGGTATCCAAAGACGCCCCGCCCCCGCCATCGCAAGAGACCATCAACGACTTGATCAACACAATCTTTACTGCCAAGACGTCTGCCGCTTCGATCGATGCCTGCTATGCCCTCTGTGAGGTTATCCTGTCCTCTGTCGGTGTCGTCGGCTTGACCAACTACGGCGTTCTTGCAGAAGTCAAGAAGGCCGCTGCTGATAAGAAGTCTGGTCTTCGTCGCGAGTCGAGCCAGAACCTTCTCGGTGCCATCTTGGAGCGTTTCCTCCCCCGACAGCCTGTCAGCGAGGTCGTTATTCTTCTTCAGGATGGCGGTCTTGTTGGTTGTGCCCTCGATGCTCTCGCCGATAAGGGCGCTGTCGTTCGCGATGCTGCCCAATATGGCCTCGATGCCATGTTCGGCACCCTGAGCCCCGAGGCCCTCGTCACTGGCCTTCTTCCTTGTCTTACCGAGTACCTCTCCAAAAAGACAGGAAAGTGGCAGGGAACCGTTGGTGCCTACAAGCTGCTCCAGAAGATGGCCGATAAGGCGCAGATCACTATTGGAGGCACAAAGGAGGAGGCTCTCGAGAAGGACGTTTTGCGCGAGGCTATGGGTGCCAAGCTCGCTGGTTTAATTCCCATTGTCGAGGGTGGTATGCACGACTTGAAGTCTGAGGTCGAGAAGCAGGCCGTTCACACCATGAACTCGCTTACCACTCTTCTTTCCAACGACGATGTCGCTCCTCGTATCCCTCTGCTCGTCGACACTATGCAGCACCCTTCAACCCAGACTCTCCAGAAGGCTATCCACGCCTTGTCCCAGACTACCTTTGTCGCTATTGTCACCTCGCCTGTCTTGGCTCTTCTGACACCCTTCCTCGAGCGATCTCTCAACAACCCGTCCACCGCCCAGGAGGTTCTTCGACAGACCGTTGTCATTGTCGAGAACTTGACCAAGCTGGTCCATGACCCCATCGAGGCCCGAACATTCCTGCCCAAGCTCATTCCCGGTGTCAAAAGTGTTTGCGACCGAGCCTCACTCCCAGAGGTTCGTGAGATCGCTGAGCGTGCCCTCAACACCATGGAGAAGGCTATGGGTGACGATAAGGACGTTGTCGCTCGCACTTCTGGTGAAGACGTCGCCAAGATTCTCGATGAGCAGATCAAGGTCAACAATGGCCTTGCTGGACAGCTGGACTTGTACAAGCAGGCTCGTCCTTACATTTCCGACATGGTTGCTATCGATGTCAACTACCGTTATGTTAACCGTATCTCTGGTCGAATTGCTCCTTACCTTAAGGACTTGATGCAGGATGCCGAGGCTCACCAGAAAGTTGCCGATGCTATCCAGCAGCACTACGTGGACGAGGACCACCGCAAGTATGGTGTTCCTGAGAAGGAGGACGATGGCGAGGTCGAGATTGTCAACGCCGACTTTTCTCTTGCCTATGGTGGCATGCTTCTTCTGTCGCACACCAACCTGCGACTTCTCAAGGGTCACCGATATGGTCTTTGTGGTCGAAACGGTGCTGGAAAGTCGACTCTCATGCGAAGTATTGCTAACGGCAAGCTTGAGGGTTTCCCACCTCAGGATGTTCTCCGCACATGTTACGTCGAGCACAACCAGGGTGAGGATGCCGACATCAGCATTCTCGAGTTCGTCGCCAAAGACCCCGAGATTGCTACTCAGGGCCGTGAGCGTATCTCTGAGGTTCTGGCAGAATTCGGCTTTACCCCTGGCCCTGAGGGCAGACAGTCTGAGAAGGTCGGATCTCTGTCTGGAGGTTGGAAGATGAAGCTGGCTCTGGCTCGAGCTATGTTGCAGCGTGCTGATGTTCTTCTCCTGGACGAACCTACTAACCATCTTGATGTTGCCAACATCGCATGGCTCGAGAACTATCTCAAGAGCCACCCCGATATCACCAGCTTGATTGTTTCTCACGACTCCGGATTCTTGGATAACGTCACCACTGATATTTACCACTACGAGCCCAACAAGAAGCTGGCTTGCTACAAGGGTAACCTGGCTGCCTTTGTTCAGATCCGTCCTGAGGCCAAGAGTTACTATACCCTGTCCGCCTCCACCGTTCAGTTCAAGTTCCCTCCTCCCGGTATCTTGACTGGTGTCAAGTCTCAGACTCGTGCCATCATCCGCATGAGCAACGTCTCTTACACCTACCCCAATGCTCCTAAGCCTTCTTTATCAGACGTCTCGTGTCAGTTGAGTTTGTCCTCTCGTGTGGCCATCATCGGTCCCAACGGTGCTGGCAAGTCGACTCTCATCAAGCTTCTTACCGGCGAGACCATCCCTACCACCGGAAAGGTCGAGAAGCATCCTAACCTGCGTATTGGTTACATCAAGCAGCACGCTCTGGAGCACGTTGAGATGCACTTGGAGAAGACCCCTAACCAGTACCTTCAGTGGCGTTACCAGCACGGTGACGACCGAGAGGTTCACATGAAGCAGACTCGTGTCTTGTCGGACGCCGATCGCGCCCAGATGGACAAGTGGATTGACCTGAAGGATGGCAACTCTGCTCGACAAATCGAGTTGCTGGTTGGTCGTCAGAAGTACAAGAAGACCTTCCAATATGAAGTGTAAGTTGTTTGATACCCTCATTACGCGGTCTAATACTAATTCTCGACAGTAAATGGCGTGGTCTGCTGCCCAAGCACAACACCATGATCTCTCGCGAGACCCTTACTGAGCTCGGTTTCGACAAGCTTGTCCAGGAGTTCGACGATCACGAGGCTTCGCGAGAGGGTCTTGGTTACCGTGAGCTTCAACCCAAGGTTATCTCCAAGCATTTTGAGGATCTTGGACTTGACCCTGAGATCGCCAACCACAACGAGATTGGCTCTCTCTCCGGTGGTCAGAAGGTTAAGGTCGTTATCGCAGGAGCCATGTGGAACAATCCCCATCTTCTCGTGCTCGACGAGCCTACTAACTTCTTGGACCGAGACTCCCTCGGTGGTCTGGCCGTCGCCATCCGCGACTTCAAGGGTGGTGTCATCCTGATTTCTCACAACGAAGAGTTCGTCGGCGCCCTTTGCTCTGAGCAGTGGCACGTTCGCGACGGTCGTGTTGCCCTGCGCGGCAACACCGCAGTCAGCCTCGATCGCTTCGAGGACAGCCGTCCCGGCAGCGGCGTCACCAGCACCGCGGCGAGCACCGCGGCCAACTCGGTCGTCAGCAGTGCTGTGAACAGCGGCGTTGAGGATAACTCGGACATGAAGTTCAAGGCCAAGAAGAAGAAGAAGATGACCAAGAAGGAGCTCAAGGAGCGTGAGGTCCGTCGTCGTCTGCGTCACATCGACTGGCTCAACAGCCCCAAGGGCACTCCTCACCCTCCCGACACGGATGACGAGGATAACTAGACGGAGAAAAGTTTGTTTTTGCTTTGGTACGCGGCTTTGGTTTCTAAAGATGTGAATATGAAGGGCGGTATATGGCGGTTGTTTTCAAAAAGAGATTGAAAGAATCACACAACATCCACGAGGCGGTAACGCCAGGGTGAATGAATGGAATATACTTAGATAGACCTGACATAGTTTGGGTTCGATGGATATAGAGGCGTTGGTTTGGGATAGACGACTTTGAATTACATCAAACTTTCTACAGACTCTTTTTGCTATGAATTGAGTTACTTGTGACATTGGGGGCTACCGAGTTGTTCTAATTCTAGACGCAAGTGTCGATGATATGGGATATCTGAAAGAGGGCATCCTCATCTTTTCACCTTAAGCTCCAGCTCTCTTTGTGAATACGTCACTATGTCTCGTCGAACAGATTCTTTTAGTATACCATTTGATTTATTGACTATTATATTTGAAGGCTCGATTTCAACAGTAATGAAAGTGATTGTAACTCTGGGTATGATCCTTTCTATGCTTCCACATAAAACAAACCCGTAACGATGGATAAAATGCAACAAAAGAAAGATACTTTTTGGGGGATGCATGAACCAGGATTACCAGGAGAACGTCATCAGGGCAGGGTTCAAAGCCAGGGGCAACAAAAGATGGCTTCCAGCTACAGTGGCCATGGGCAAGATAGCGACAAAGTCATTGATGCGCCAGTGATGCGGGATAAAGCTCGCAGTGCCCATAATGATAAGCCCGATGATTGCTAGGAGAGATAATGTCATAGAGACACGGAACTAGATGTTCAAGTCAGTATGTCTTTTGAGCCTGAGAGTTTCGATAGAGCATGCTTACCTTCTTCAAGACCTTGGGAACCTCAATGAAGAAATTGGAAAACTCGGCTTCCTTGGATGTAGAGCCCCAGCTCATATCAATCTCAAACATGTGTGCCAAAAGAGCTTGACTAACATGCAGAGACAGGCCACCGAGGAAAAGAGCGAGCATGAGCGTCCATTTGAAGTTCTCGTAAATGGCATAGCCAAGAGTACGCTCACCAGAACGGTATCGCATGATGGCAAGCGCAAGGTTACCCAAGCCGTTAAAGACTAGAATAATAGAGAACCAAACCTGCCAAGAGTCGAGGTAGTACTTGTCGAGGTATCCGTTGTACCAGCCCATCAGAAAGTAATTGGCAGTAGTCATAATCCAAGCTGCCCCAATAGCGTAGTAGGTACCGATGTAGGAAATGACAGTGATCTTGGAAGTGAAACGAATGTTGGAAAAGCAGAAGCGACGGAAAAGAGGAGTAAAAGGACCACGCCACAACCAGGTGCGAATGGGGTTGAACAAAAGCTCATTGCAGCCAAAAGCATACTTTTCCCACCGAGCAAGTTCGTCGTACACGGTCAGGGACACGCCCTCCTTGAAGCCATCACCTGCCCAGGCCGCGAGACGGATGATATAGCCATTGCACTGCAGACGGAGAGACATATCGAAATCCTCAGAGACGTGGCTCTCGGACCAGAACTTATCATAGCCATCTTCATCTTGGTAGGCAACTTGCTGAATAGCAGACCAGCGAAGAATAGCATTGTGTCCAACAAAGGGAGCAACATCGCCGTTGGAAACCGTGAAACGAATGGCAGTGTAGATGAGGTCAGTGAAGAAAGTGATACCGTTTTCAAAGTAGGTGTTCACAACTTGCATGACACCAGAAGAGAACTGCATAATGCCAACATCAGGGGACTGCTCCATCTCAGAGACGGAGTCAAGGAGACAATCGGTAGGGACACGGGTATCGGAGTCAATGAGGAGGATGTAGTCACCAACACGGATGTTTCCATCAGCCCAGGCGCGTCCATTCTCTTCAAGGACATCCTTGAGAGCCTGCTCATAAGCAAGAGCCTCATCGGCCTGGGTCCAATCGGCAGGGCGTTTGATGAGCTGCAAGCGCTCTTCAACCTTGCAAGAAATCATGAGGCCAAAATTCATGTTTGAAGCCTTCTTGAACTTGCCCTTGCGAACGAAACCTTCCTCACCATGCCGGGGTCGAGCGACCCAGCCAATGCTGTTGTCAGCATAGAATTCGATTCGAGCGTCACGCTCCTCCTCACTGACGAGCTGGAGACCATCATCATTGATGAACATATTGGCAGAGCCCCCCTGAAGCTCATAGGTTGACATGGCTTGCTTAATAGACTTGACAGTGGGAAGAATGACAGCGTTCAAGCCCTCTTTGTAGACAGGACACTGAATAGTGATATGAGGCAAAGTGGCACCCTGCAGTCTTCGAGGTGGGCGGGCTGAGTAGAACTTGGAGTTGATGGTCAGCTGGCGAATGGGACCGAAGATTTGCGCCAAACAACCAACGATGACCTGGGCAAAGAACAGAGAGAAGAAGACCTGGATAGGAAAAAGTGAAACGAGACCAAGACGCTTGTAGTCGCCGTCGATGGCTATCTCGACAGCGAGCTGTCTCCAGGCGGCGCCGAGAGAGGCCATGACAAGAAGAAGTGTTAGCGAAACGAGAACAGCGTTCTGAAGGTGAACTGGTCGTGCCTCAGGCTTGATCTCGCCGCTCTCCTCGTCAATCTCATATTCAGTCTCTGAGCTAGACTCTTTCTCCTCTTCATCTATCGCTTGGCCCGAGTTCCAAACAAGCTCCATGAGCTCTGACTCGATGATCTTCGCGCGGGTCATGAGGTTCAGAGCGTCATCATCCCAGACAACCAGAAGACCGTCTGAAGCAATGAAAGCCGCAAACTGATGCTTACGGGCTCGAGGTAGATCATTGACTGTTGGAAGAATCTGAACACGAAGGCCGTTCATCAATGGAACATCTACCGCGTCGGGAGACCACTGCAGAAAGGTCTTGATGACTCGAGAGTTGACCGTCATGGCACACTACAGGAAAAGTCAGTAACAATTTTCATTTTGGCATTGAAGATGAACTATACCTGAACGTTGAGAGCCGTGCAGGCAATGGCGAAGGGAGATTGACTCAGCTGCGATGGGCAGGCCATGTACTGCCCGCGAGACTTGCGTAGAAGAACGCCCTCGATTTCACCGGAGCCATCTCCAACCCAAAGTTGAGAACATTGCTGCTGGTACAGGTAGTTGACCATGACCTCATGCTTGATATCGTCCAGAAGTCCACTGGTACCTGATTTAGATGAAATTGCAATTGAAGGAGGGCCTGCCGTGAACTTGGGTCCGGCTGATTGTAAATCCACAACAGTAACTGGGGGGATCTTTTCCTCGATATGAGGATGAAGAGAGACTGATGGTCGGTGGCTAGGCCTCCTAGGAGGAGGTCCCACCGGTGTCTGAGGCGGAATATCCGCCTTGAAATAACTACCAATCCCCATCTTGAGGGTGGTTTACTTCAAGAGTATAGTGTAAGTGTGTGCCTAGGTCGCAGTTATCTAGGGGCGGGGCACTCTTTTAAATGAACTGGAAATTATGTGTCAAAGAGAAGGACGTTTGTTGTTGTGACGCCGAGTCAGATGTAGGAGCAACCCAGAATGTATCGACTTGTTTAAAATGACTGGAAGGTCTCAAAATCTCATGACCATGAATATCTTAAAGAGAGACTAGTTGAAGGAGTGAAGGGCAGTAGCACCCGGTGAATGAATGAATGAGTGGGTGAAGAGAGAGGAGGGACTTGTAGAGAGTGAAGTTTAGAGGTAGGAAGCCAGTCAGAATGGGCAAGGGATGGTTCAGTTAAAGAGCTTTGAAACCCAGTTGATTGAGTTCGTTCTGCATTACATTCAACGGAGTACCTGGGAGACAAACATATTAAACTTTCAAGGCCCTGAGTAAACAGTATGCGGTAACTACGCCACTGCGGATAGCTAGCAAGGCTATGAGGTCGGGCATAGCGATAGACACCTTGAGGAGCGGATCATGAATGGACAAGAGGAAAAGCATCCACTTAGATGACAATGACCGAGACCCTAGCCAAGCTTTAGGACTACCACTCAATCGGACGGCTCTAGGTCTGGATGACCATAGCGTAGGATATGTGAACAGAGGGGTGACCACAAACGGGACCCTGTTGTCTAGGTAGGTAGAGGTTCGTGGCGAGCCTTGAGTGGTGTAGGTGTACCTTTGGAAGTGGCATCGACTCTGACTAGCTGGCTGGGTCTTGGCGGCCTTCTAAGAGACAGTATCCGAGTGGCTTGAGGCGAGACTGGCCTGAGCTGGCACCGGGAGTTATTTTGGTTGAACCAACACATTTTCCAGCTGGTCGGTACCAACAAGAACGTGAGCCCGAGAGTCAAATTCACGACCATTCAAGAAGAGAATCAATAGTGATCTGGCTCATAGGTCATTACCTTCCGGTCTTAGAGGCTTTTAGTACTGCTAGTGGCGTCTGATTCAGCAGTCTGGGCGACAATGAGAATCGGGAGGTGGTAAAGCGATGTGAACCGTCATATTATATGTTGACGTTGCAAAGAAATTGCTAATAAGCATACCTATCTCAACCTGGTTCTTCAGACAGGCTTTTTCGAGCTTCATTATTCGAGTGTGTTTGTTATCGTGATGAACCCTCATCTGGGTTAAGAAGGTTCTCGAGATATTTGGTGTTGATCTTGGTGTTGAGTTGAGGTTGAAGTTGTAATGCAGGCCATGTATTAACTAGGACTAGAGGGATCTAGATCTGAACCAATGGGGTTTTGTTTTGTCAAAGGTTTGTGTGCAAATGCGGCAAGCGGGACTGGACTAGTCTTACTTTGGTATCTCCAGTGGCGCGTGGCTTGACTTCTGACTTCCGAGAAAGGGAAGGTACTGCCTGCAGTCTGGATTTTGATGCAGGAACAAGGAAATCTGGGACAAGCACGTACTGTGCCTGCATATGTATGTTGGATCCCGCAGTGCAGGTACAGTAGATGGTGATGCTTACCTACATACCTTACCATAAGGCAGGACAAGCAAGGGTCAACTATCACAATCTAGTATACACAAACTCACCCAAGAAAACTAGTCCGTCTATTCACAGTTTCTTGATCTTGTGAGAAACCTGTATTACAAAGCTTATCGTTAAAGTTGGCCGATTTGAACTTGTTCCGTTCCACCCACTATCACATTATTGGGTTGTAGCATTCCACTCCATTCCATTCCGTTATCTTTGACTTCAATGGCTTCAAACTTCGCGCCGTCCCGGTATAACAAAAGACATGGAGGGTTCATTCCCAGACCAAGCCGAGAAGCAAACAGAAAAGCTTCGTCACAGTGTCTTTACTGACGGCCTAAAATAGCGTTCCGCCGTCCCAAACCATAAACTCGACGACCGAGACCATGCCAATCAGTCCTCTCCACGAACACCGTCCGTTACAAGTGTAGTCAATTAGTTTACCATTTGGAGAGCATGAATACGGAGTCACAATTCCCTGCCTGTTCCCGTCAATGAGCTTGGGCTAGACATGACGTTGCTTTGCTGCCGATGTGTTTCGGACGGACTAACAATACATCACACACCCTCAAGCTTCCCAGTGAACCGGTCATACTGTGGTATCTTATCCATGCAATAGCTCTATCTCAGATCTGTGGGGCTTTGGATCTGGAAAAGCTGGAAGTCTGGGGCCTCGAGACCTGTAAACACTACAACCAGGTACTCAAAGATTTTCGAACTTTGGACAACATCTACATGAATCGTTTCAAGTACATTCATAGTCCAAATTCAGAGAATCTCATCACCGATTCTCTTGCCACTTCCCTGTATCCCATCTCTCTTCTACATTTTACTTTGTTCGAAGATACAATGAGTCACAAGAGGCTATGTTTGCTAAGGAACTAGGACATATGGTTGTTCAATATTCCAGTGACCATTTCATCTCCCAATATTGTAAATGGTATTGTATATTGAGATGTAACAGGCTCATCCATGCTCCTGATAACCGGTGACCGTTAAACCTTGGCGAGAATCGGGTTGAGCACGAGGGACCTTTTCAGCTGTTGTTCCTGCAGCTATACGTTTTCCACCGTCGCAAGGCGTATATGGGTTTGGTTTGACCATTTGCGGTCTTCTCTTTGTAGATCTTCCCCTGGTACCTTGAACTCACACGAGCGATATGCACAGTACAACGGTCTCGAATCCGGATCGGGCTTGGTCGCTCACATTGCAGACAAAGCTTTCAGGAACTCGACCATCTAGATTCTAAGAAAGTCACGATGAAACTTGCTTTACTACATCAACTCACGGATATGGTGGCCCTCTCAAAGTTCGGCGCCTCCGGTCTCCACCAAGGCTCGCGGCTACGGAGCTATGAGGTGGGCATCGTGGCCCGCAAACTCGGTCTAAAGATCACCAGGACTTCATGACAAATACAAATAGTCGCAGAGTTCGCATATGATACTTTCCCGTGATCTTGAGTAGTGCAACAAACATGGCCAAAGCTCGGTGGCTCGTAGCTTACGGGCCGGGTGGCAGCGTTGGGTTACGACCAACATCAATAGCCATAGGCCTGACTCCACGGCGACGAGGTCTGGTCGCAAATTTGATCACTTTTGCGTCTAAATCGTCATAAAGGATGGATTGAGTCAGAGATTTTAGGCAGTGAATGTGGACATCAAAACCGCGGTGTCAAGTTATTTTGCATCTATAGGATGACTAACCATGCTCGCAAAAAATGCCGTTGCTATGATCTCATCTCAAGGGGGCAATGATAGCTTGCTATAAATTATTTGAAATAAATATTCATGTTTATGTCATAGAATTTTGAAAAGCCTCCCTAATAAGCGCTGCCAGCGTTGAAAAGCTGGATAGTGGGCATTTCATACCTGCACGAACATCAGGGTAGCTTCTGAGTTTTTGCCCAGGCGTTATTTATATCAACTGTGTAAATGATATTATATATCTCCCAGTACGATATCTAGGTTCTACTGTTTGGTAAATTAGAGAGTATGGGGTTGTGTTAGCTTCCATTCGAGTATATGAATGTCGCAGGGTAGGTTATCACTGTCCAAGGTGAAATTACCAGAGGCATCAAAGAGTAATACGCCAGATTATGCTGCAAGGAATAAGATTCGAACATTTTGTCTTGAACAGGTGCTTTCATAGATATTCCCAAGAATCCACGGCACCCCTAGAGTTGTTAATGACTCAACGCATGAGCTCTTTGTGTGAAGCCGCAACCCAACGTATCTAAATTCTTCATCCTCTCGAAATATGGCATGCAACAAAATAAATTTCTACAGCTAATTCTTACACCACATCTTCTTTCACAAATCTTTTAATTGCAGAGCACCCCATCTTCAATCTACAGCCCCCTCATATCTCCAGATTCTCATTACCATTGCACTGTTGCATCATGACAACCCGGCTAACCTCAACCTGCGGCTGCTTCCAAGTGGAATACCACTCCTCCCGAGAATCCCAAAAGTCCTTTTTGGCTGTTGGCGAATTATCGTACCATGGCTTGCCAGACTTGCCGTCCTCGAACCAACCATTTGTACCTCCAACGGCCAAGTTGATGATGAGATAAAACTCTTGATCGAAAGGTGCATTCACATCATCCGCAGCAGCCCAAGGATCATCGAGTCGAGTGCCATTCGTGTCGACGTCAGGAAACCCACCCCGTTGGTACATGGGCTTCTTGAAGTTGGTGTAAGTAACTTGAAGGAGGCGCGTGTTGACGTATGTGAAGAGATACTTTTCGGACCACTCCAAACCAAACATGTTGAAGTCAGCGCTGTAAGTGGTGTGCAAAGCTTTTCGTTTGCTGTTGGTTTTCCACCAACCATCATTGGCAGGGTTGGGACCCCAGTGCAGAGCTGAAGAAACAATGTCATTTCCACCTTGTTTATAAGTCCAGTTGTTGCCGCGCGACTCTATGATGTCGATCTCTCCAGATCTAGGCCATGGCCCATAGATACTCCTCCTGGGAAGCATCCAGATAGCGGGCCAAAGCCAATCACCCTCAGGAAGCTTGGCTGTCACCTCCACACGGCCGTACTTGATGTTTGCGCCCTTTTTGGTGTTGATGCGGCCAGATCGTACGGGAGGAATAACACTGTTGTTTCCGGCAGTCAAGTTGGTTGCGGCAACACAATTCGACCAACTTTTGGAGGTACAGGT
Source organism: Fusarium abutilonis (assembly GCA_021655885.1). Classification (NCBI taxonomy): domain Eukaryota; kingdom Fungi; phylum Ascomycota; class Sordariomycetes; order Hypocreales; family Nectriaceae; genus Fusarium; species Fusarium abutilonis. The sequence goes on along the minus strand of JAJJWN010000175.1, from coordinate 3,536 downwards.
CCCAGTCTTGAGAAGATTGATGACGTTGTTCTTCTGCATCAACTTGGGGTCTTGCAAAGTCGCCTTGATGATCAGTCTACCGTTGTCAACATAGACATTCTCATCTCCGCCAGTTGTTTCTTCGAATTGACCGTTTCTATTAGGGTTAGCACGTCTTGACGAAAGAATGAAAATGTAGTACAACATACCCATATCCACCAACTTCGACTTCTTTCGTCCAAATATTGGGGTTCAGACCCTGACTAAAATCCTCATCCATAACAGGACAGTACTTGTTCTTGACAACACTTCTGATGCCGTCCCAGACAAGAAAGCCAGAGCCAACAAGGCCAAGGAAGATGGCAAGAATAGGGAAGATCGTAACCCATTTCTCCTTGGGATTCGTCTTCTCCAGCCATGGTTTCTCAACCTCGCCTGGCTTTACTCTTCTAGAGTGAAAGTACCGGTTGCGGTCGTCAACTTGGGTGCCTGATCCAGCTGATGAATCACACTCGGAGGCAGGGCTCGAGTATTCGGGGATGCTGAACATGCCCGCGTTTCCAGCCGAGGAGCCGCGTCTAGGGTCCATGCTATGCCGGTAACCAGTAGACCCTGCCTCAGGGCCACCATTGGAGTCGACAGACTTGCGTGGTAAGTCTGTTGGGCCATCATGACCCCCGTGGCTACTTTTTCGATACGGGTTATTCATAATGAAAAGAGCATGAACTGAGAACAGTCTCTCAAATTAGATGAATGAAAAGAAAAGAAATGAAATGGAGGGGGGGCTGTTGAAGGAGTTGACTTTGTCTAAAACAAATGTGCCTGGGCTTAGTGATAAAGTTCAACACCAAGAGGATCTGGAGTGAACAGGTCGGCCAAGGAACCAAGCTGAGGAATGAAGGGACTCCAAGTAGAAGCTAGATTATATCTCTGCTTTCAAGAGATCCATAGATGGGGACCAGTGTCAGAGTAAAGGAGTTGTCTATATGAAGAGGCCTGGCCAGGCCCGCCATTTGATAGGGACATAGCGAATGAATAAGGGCCATGCCGGAAGACTTTGGCTACGATTCAGCAAAAAGTTGAACTTTACTGTATGATCGATTGAGGAAGAGGCTGATGTAACAGGTTCTTGGCAGTACGAAGACAGCCAAGATCGGAGTGAGGGTGTAGTCGGATTAGGCCTGTACCGTACATCCATTTACTGACACTGTACGTATGGGCATCTCGGCCCCACAAACTAAAGCCATTGCATTCCAGTATCATTCTCCATCTCCATCACTAACATCGTCTCGAGCCTTCTAACCGCTCACAATAGACTTTTGTCTTTTTTCCCTCTTCTTTCAGCTCGTTTGCTTACTATTTGAGTGGCTAACAAAACCTAGTACAACTAACTCTTGGGACCCCGGCAACTCGCTACCAAGATGTCGAGAGCATCTTCAAGTTACCCGGACAGGCCTCGTTCACTAGTAAAGCCAACACTTTTATCAATATCTACGTCAGGCACCCGAAGTAACCGGTCATATATTTACTTGAGCAAGACCTTGTCGTGGGAGCCAATACCAGCTCCGATTATACGTCTCCAGTTTCCTCCTTGACAAAGCCTCATGACCTGACCTCAGTCGGCGAAACGAAAGCGGTAACGCGAAGACAGGAATAGACTCGCCGTGGCTGGATCCACAAGGCCACGCCCCTCCCGCTTCTGCAAGGGCCCTTAACTTTGTTTCCGCCTACAAACACTCCATGACGATCAGGAACCACCGTTCCAGGCCACACGCCGAATTCGACTTACACCCCCCTACACACTTACAGCCGAAGACCGAAGAGACTTGTGGCTCCAGTCAACTCACGGCTGGTAGTAAGCTGTGGAAGCAAAGCCTTGATACGCACCAATCCCTCCCGGTTTCACACAATCACTTAGGCCAATACCGTGATTATTTATGACATATAGCATCCATGGCAATGATGCCGCTGATCACAGGCTTCAAGGGTTATATCCAACTCGTTTAATCGACTTGAATAACGACAAGCTAGAAGACCACATTATGTTTCTAGGTGTCTCGGGAAGCCCTATGCGACGCTAGTCTTGTTGCTACTGTAGGTCTATCACGCCCATCGCTGTCTCAACTCCATTCTTTCGTGTTGAATCTTGGGCATTTGATTCGATGATCTCAGAATATGGCGTTGGTTTGCCTAGCAAGTACCCAGCCTGTTTACTGGAAAACGTGGCGAGGTATATGTACCACATACCTGGATGTTGTGCCTCGACTAAACACTAGCGCCTCAAGGGTGGTTAACTTTCTTGATAACGACTAAATTTTGGTTCCGGATCGGGTTGGACCTGGCCTATCTCTATGGGCCGGCTACATACTGTTCCAGAACTGTCCGATACGAAAACCCCTTACTTTGACCAAGGGCGGACATCCAATGGGATCAAGCTTCGTGTGGCTCAGGTTCTTGCTCATGCTTAGCCGATGATCACGTTGCAAACTCATAATGGTTGGCGAGATATTGACGCCTTTAAGGCTATATCATGACGCACGTTTCTCAGGGGTCAAAGAACATGTTAAACTCGCTGCTACGTCTAACGGGCAAAACTCTGGATGTTGAAGTATACTGACTGGACTTCTTCACTAAAAAATCGCTATTCGCGATGATTAGTGAGGTCTTCGGGTCGGTAACCATGAAACTCTCCTCTCCTCTCCTCTCCTNNCTCTCCTCTCCTCTCCTCTTCATAGAGAAGCCAAGTTATCTACTTGTATATCCCCAAATCTATCTTGCATCGACATCATGCTATTCAAGTGGATACTAAGCTGTGTTGTTGAATAGAAACTAGTAAGTAATATCTAGTGTGACTCGTGCCTGGTTGGTTGTCCAAGGCTGTCAATCCCAATCCGGAGATCTGAACCCTTGACACCCTTGCCACGCATGGTCATCAACAGGGTTCAGGGTTCAAACATCGGAATCTCCGCCGATCTGACACTTTCAAGCTACCCGAACGCAAAGCAATGGTCCTTCATTGGCGCCTTGGCGGTGTCTTGGGTTTCTTGTGAGGCGCTGGACTTCGGGGAATATTATCACAGAGTCTCAAAGTCTCAAAGTCTCAAAGTAGTGTGCCTTGTCATATGCTGCCTATCTTTTTTAGGGACCCATAGGTTGTCCGAAGCCTAGCTGGTAGGAATCTTCCAAAGGCTCGCCCCTCGGCAAGTTCTTATTAACCAAAGCCGAATGATCGTTTTCTGGATTCCGAGTTTCTGCATTTTCTCATGAGCCCCAAACGGAATTCACTCTTTTATCCTGTTTACCACGCTCCCTTTGACCTCCCTTCATTCGCTGACTCTTCAACCTACGGTATCGTTATACATTCGTTTCCTGACCTACTACAACTCAAGAGCAAAGTGAAAAATATCAGCTCACTACATCAAAACTAGACCGATCTAAGTACAGCTCACTTCGGCATCAGTCTTTTTTTTTTTTTTTTTTTTAAAAAAAAAAAAAAAAAAAAACCTTTTTTTTTTTTTTAAAAATTTTCCTCCCCCCTTTTTTTTCCCAATCCTTTT
>JAJJWN010000174.1:0-30824 GCA_021655885.1 Fusarium abutilonis | reverse complement strand
TCTGCCCTCTGCCCTCTGCCCCTCGCGCTCGTTTCTACTCTTGTCGATTCGATTCGCGCATGCCAATGCTACCCGGCTACTGCGAGGGATACACCGCGCTAGCAGTAGGCTGTTTCCAGTTGTCACCAGAGGTACGATCATCTTTGTGACTCTGTCTAGGACTTGAATCTGCGCTGCACAGCAAAAGAGTCACCTCATGACCAGACTAGAAGCTCATTGTTCACAGATCCCATCATCCCATGCTTGAGCTATACGCGCCTAGTTCAAGCCCATCAGCTCTCGTCATCCCATGGTGACCAAGGCTCTGGAACACTATCACCCGTTACCCATGGCAGAAGTCCGACTGGTAGAAAGCGCCCGGGCTACCCCGCGTTGTCTTCCGTCTTCTTGGAGCCCTGCTCCTGGTGGCATCGTGGCCAGCACATCGCAGACTTGTGACCCCTTCATCTCTGAGAGGCTACAGACCCCAGAGCACCTGTAGTAGCCCAGCCCACATCGCCAGCAACTTTGTCCAACCCGCTGAGCACGCCAGTGACGACATGCGCATGTGGTGATGTGATAACCCTTTGCATCACACCGTCTCCAGTGTCGTCCATCCATTGGCTACTATGCGACGGAGTGTCGAAGCCAGCGCCTCCCGTCAATCTGAAACTAAGGGAGGGGATGCCTCAGCCCTGACACTGAGATTAGAAACAAGCTTGAGACCGTTGTGACCGGGCTGGTGGGTGGAACAAGGCCCCTTGTTCCTGTTTCCAAACTGCTTTAGCGATTGCTAATTTTGGCTCAAACATCGAGACGCCCCCTTCTCAGCATCGTTTGTGACTCTCCCTTGTCGCTCGTATGCAGATGTCGGTATTTTTCCAGACAGAGTAGATCCGGCCTGGCTTGGCTGGTACAGGAATGGAATGTGGGATCACAGGGCAGCAGAGAACTCAGGACGCATTTTTGAGTGGGAACCCTGTTCGCAGGCTTCATCTTTAATGTGATTCGGAATCACCAAAGATCCTTTGAGCCAGTATGCAAGAGTCCTGAACATTTGGATTAATCCACTTCCCTCACTTCTTTTGCTACGGCATTGCAGAGCGCAACCTTGACCCCTGCCCCCATAAGCACATGGATCCAGAGCCGTTGAGTATCACTCAACCGGTCGTTTGCGCTTTTGACCTCTGAGAACATAACATCTCCCTTTGCTTTCCCAGGTTCATCGGGTTTATCTTCTGGCGAATTCTTGGCACGCCACAAGATCAGATCTGGGATGCCTCCGCCTCTTTGTCTGTACTCTTGAGCCATCACTTTGCACACCACCGCAAGTGTACTGCCTTCAAAGCACTCAACAAGCTCCACGAGGTCTTCGATTTCGAAGTCCCAGTTCAGGCCGACCACGCTCGTCCTCTTCTCATGTTCCTTCTCCCATACCTCGCGAATTAGCCGTGACGCTTCTCCGTTGGCAATCTCAACGAGTCTGTGGTTGATCTCCGATGCCCTGGACGGATAGAAGGCATCGGTGTGTAGATCTAGTGGACATGTTTGATAGGCCGTCTGGAACACATTTGGGATGTAAACAAAGAGGACGTCGTAAAAGAGGTACGCAAAGAGAGTGCGTACAATTCCACCTTCTGCGTGATATCCCTTCCATCCTTCTTTTCGGTAGTGGCTGAGACACATGGCTTCAACGCTGCATTCTTCTTGAGAATCCAGCTCATCGAACCATATCGTTTTGGTTGACGCTTGACGACCAGGCTTGGCGATGATATCCTTTTTGATCTGGATTCCTTCGATTGTATGCTCGATAGGCTTCACTAGGTTGACATGCCCAAAATCGTGCTGCAAGCGACGGGGGATGCGTAGTTTCTTTTCAAGCTTGACCAAGCGTTTCTGCAAGTCATAGTGGAATATCAGATGGCAGTCTGGGTCTTGCAGGCCAGCCTCACAAGTAGCGACTGCAATCTGTTTCCAATGCTTCTTCTGTTTCTCGAGATCTGTGAATTTGGGGTTTGGATCCAAAGTAGGCATATAATGCTCCTCGAGCAGAGCCTTTCGCTGATACCAGCCACCTCGCCTGGCCGAATGAAATAATCGCTGGTCAAGAAGCTCAGTAAGCAACTCGTGTTCTCTGAGATGTTCTTTGATCTTCCCAAGTATCGGAGCTGCTTTATGGACGATTCTTGTGTAGGAATGACCAGGCGTGAACCTCCTCAAGTAAGCACCTTCGCCCATTTCATACACTGTTTGCTCCTTATGCTGCTCTTCTTTAACTAATACCTTCCATCGAGGATAAACTCTTTCAAAGATATCAAGCATCATTCTGAGACCCTCCTCCCCGGGTGGGTTATTAAACTCCAACATGTCGACTTCTGCTTCCATGCGGATAGCGGTTTCATACTCTAATAAGTGCAAGCGTGACGAGAATATCGTTGAGGTTCGGCAGACGATGTATTCAGGGAAATTGCGCCGCGCAATCTTGGCAAGAATGATTGTTGTGAGTGACTTCTCAGTCCACTCAGTCGATCGGTAGAATACAAGATGAATACGCTCAAAAAGCTTGAAGACTGACGGTGACAATCGGATGCAGGGTCCGACGATAGCAAGGATCTTGATTAGAAAGTGCTGCTCCCGGTTGGAATCTTCTCGTCGAAGCTTCGCCTTGCCTATTGCTTTAATATCCTTGTTTTGCTGGTCTTCAGATGCTGAACCGCGACTGTTGTGTCTACTGAGACCAACAGACATCAGTCCAGCCTGCTGCTTGCTCATCTTTACGAGGGAGCGTATAAGTTCTGCTTTATTGCGTCCCTGGGTTTTGGCTTCCTTTGCAAGATCCTTCAACTCATCAAGACTGAGTAAGGAGGCAGCCTCTTCTACAGAGGTGATGTGGTCTTCGGATGCATCCGCAAAGGTGAACATCTCATCAAGTCTGGGCTCCTCGAACTCAAGTCCATGTGCAGGACTCTCAGTTGGGGAAGTGGTACTGTGTGGAAGTGTACGAGATGATTGCAGGGTAGTTATGGCTGCTTCCAGATCAGAAATATCGCTATGGTATCCAAGACGACTATGCCGATGCCAAGTCGCTGCTTTTCTGAGAAAAAGTCGAACATAACTGGATGCTATGAGCGGGTGGACTTTGCCCTGAGTAAGAGGGAGACATACAGATATTGAGCCTCGTAGTCCAGATCTCTCCAGTGTTTGAAGACTTCATTTTCATTTTCATCAAAGAGATGCGACTCATCTTCTAGTACAGTGTCAAGGGCAAGATTGAATGCATCCACATAGATGGAGCTCCTGCCTTTGATCCAAAGAGGCTGTGCTTTTTCTGTTGTGCCATCATCTTCGACTGTTGCTTGCGATGACTTCATCGCCTCATACTCTTCGATTGCCTCTTGACCTCCAGCAGTGGGAGGCAAGGCACTCTCTATATCCGTAGGCCGTGAATGCTCTTCATCCTGGTCTTTATCCTCAGCAGCGTCATTTTTGATCAAACTTTTTCGCGGTGATTTGTCTTTCTGAGAGTCATCAGAACGATCGCTATCGGAATCTGGAGATCCCTGTCGTTTAGTTCGCTTGGAAGGCCTCTCCTCGTCTGGTGTCTCTGGCGAATCAGTCCGTATTTGACCGCGGAGCTGACTTTGAGGCTTCGGAAGCCTCGTCACAAATGCATCCATATTTTAACATGATCCATGTCAAAGTAAAAGAGCGCAATATGATGAGACCGTTGACGCATCGATGTCTAAGATAGGTGCGATAGGCAAACACTTCAGGGTGAAATCTGCCAACGCGAAGTCACATGACCCACTAGATGCCTCTTTTGCTGGCTTCGCGCGACTCAACTTCTAGCTCGAGTGCGCAATACATCATTCCGCTTTCTTATACCCAGAAGCTCCTATACACTTCAGTCGACTCAATTACGGTTCTTGGTAGGGCCTTACACTACCGAAAATGGCTGACGAAACTTCCAAAACCGAATCAATCGTCGAAATACCACAAGTCACAGACTCAACTGTCAATGGACTCCCAGCGCCGGCAGATGGTCTACAGAAAGACGTCGTGATGTCTGATGTTCCTGCTGAACAACCCGCCGTAAGCGCTTGTTCTTCCTCTACTACAAGACATCGTCACTCACAGTTCATAGTCGTCTCCTGCTCCAGTTGCTCATGCGCCCAGCCCGATACCCGCACGAACAGGAACTCCAGCGCAAGGATCTAGAGCTGCTTCTGTGCACCCGGACATTGGCCTCAACATACCTGCTGAAGCCCCTCCGCACGGCGATTCAACACGACGATATCTAAACACAAAAGTCACTGGAGTGCTGCTGGAAGGCATGAAGCAATTGGCCAAAGAGAAGTACGTCTTGCCAATCTCAAGTTACCAGTCGTAACTAACATCATTATAGGCCGAGCGACCCTCTTCGAGTGTTAGGAGAGTACCTCATTCAAAAATCAAACGAGTTGGAAGGCACTGGCTAGAACTTGATACATCTCATCACATTTTCTCATGAAGCAAGCGATTGATAGCGACAGGCATAGATGGCGTTCGGGTTCAATAATTTTATCGTCACTGGGTTGAGTATACCCTCCTTGCATACACGCTTTCAGCGGTCGAATCGGCTTTCTATTTGAGCAGTCGACTTGGCTGTTGGTCCTCCCAGACAAGGGCCCATAAGCATAAGCATCGTGGCTCTAAATGCAAAATTTTCTTTCCGTAACATGATCCCCCAACTCCGTTGTGATCCGGGAAACCATCACCTCCATCCGATAGCGTGCCAGCTGTCGTTTCTTAGATTTCGCTTAAGCGACGATGGTGCTGGCAGTAGCAGACTCGTACTTCCAGGTGGGAGGGAGGACACCGACGGTCTTGTAGTAACGAGCCAGACGGTGGATACGGGACTCAATAAGAATGAGGCGGAACTTGGAGTCCTTGTCCTTGCGGTTACGCTCAAGGTGCTTGCGGACGGCAACAGCCTGAGGACTTGGTTAGCTGATTATTGCAATAGGGAAAAAAATCGGCATGACACACCTTCTTGATGAGCATGTACAAATCCTCGGGAAGCTCGGGGGCGAGGCCTGTTTAAATCACTCTGTCAGTTTTAACCGTACAGAGGCATTAAGGAGATGGTATTTCTCCATTTCATTGTAGTTGTATTTTTCCACCACCACATCCGTTATTCGTTCAGGGAACCGTACCGTTGGCCTTGAGGATTCGGAGAATTCGGTTACCTGACAATTGATGTTAGCCCTTTCATCTTTCTCTCTCGCGCGCGCGTCCAAGATTCTCTTACCAGTGACAATCTTGACCTGGGCAACACCGTGGGAGTCACGGAGGATGACACCGATCTGAGAGGGAGTAGCACCCTTACGGGCGAGCTTGCAGATCTGCTCGACGACCTGGTCGGGGGTGGTCTTCAACCACGCGGGGGCGGAGCGAGAGTAGGGGAGAGCGGAGGCAGAAATGCCCTTTCCCTTGCTGTGAAGTCGGCCCATCTTGTCGGTTTGGCGGCGGTCTGGTGATCGGTGCTAGTTGAGGAGCGAAGTTGTCGTCGGTTCAAGATCAAAGTTCCAAAATACGTTACCTGTGGGTGGGAAAATTTACCGCTTAGTTAGGGCAGGGCGATGTGCCTGTGATTGGATAGCGAGCCCCACCCAAGGGCAGCTGACTCAACTGGTACTAATGATGTCGCGTCTTCTTTTTTCTTTGCTGTCGCGGTTCAACTTTTCTTCTCGATCAACCTAAAAGAAGAAAAAACTCTTCTAGAGCTATGCGCAATTGCTCTTCATTTAATGGTAAGTTAAATTTCCACGTCCCTTTTCTGTTAATGTCGACCTCGACATGATGATACATCACTTTTTACTTTATTTCTGGTACCTCTTATGTTAGAGTTTTCGGACTCAATGAATGAACAGGACTTCTGATCTCTGGTCATTTGCTTGCAATATTAGTCTTCATTCTCTGCTGATGCATGAACACTGACAGAATACAGGATTCTCTCACGATGATACATAATTAGATATGCTGCGGATAGCTTCAATAGATTCTTTCCTCTCACTGAACTCTCACTATCACTTGGTCCATGTCACTTGATCATACCAAAGTCTAGAAGTATTTGCTATGCGATGAATTCAATAAAGTAATGCTTTGTCATGCCCTCTGTTTTACATTTTCAATTGATTCCCTGGCCATACACCGACAAAATACTCCCGTCCTCAGCTCAATCCATATTTAACCAAGGCATCTCGTGATTCTCGCTTGGTCTGGTCTTTTGTTGGACAAAAATTAATATCTTCTTACCACGCGCCAACGTCGAAGTTCTCCTACAGTTGCGTTAGTTATCATAGTTTTGAAGCATGTAAATATGAACGCACCTCTGGGAAATATGTGGTGACAACAGTTCGGTCGGCAAACTTTCGTCCCGCAAGGGCCTGAAGCGCCTTTGTTGTATCCTCGCCGTTCTCGTACTTGACAAAGATCTTGCCCACACCAGCAGATTGCCTGCTGCCGCCTGTCGGTCTGGGGACCTTGACATCAAGGATCTTACCGTACTTGGAGCATTCTTCTCGAACGTCTTCGCAGATTTCTGACATACAGTTAGCACATCTTTGCAGGGTCACATGGGTTATGCGACATACCTTCGTAATCGTCGTTGTCGAGAAGCTCCTCAGCAGTGACCATGTTGAGAAGCTGCAGTACGCGGCTACCTTCAACATCATTGGCAGTCTGAGAAGCAAGGCCGCTGATAGCAGTGATACCGACGTCGAAGTTGGCAACCTGTGTAGGACCAATGCTGGCCTTGCTGACCTTGATCTTTTTGCCTCCGATATCCATACCGTTGAGAGTATCAAGGGCAGTTGGGTTAGAAACGGTAGGGTCTTGGTATTCGGCAAATGCAATACCCTGAAAATGAGATTGTTAGAAAAGCAACACAGGACAAGTCGAATTACTCACTCTAGACTCCTCAGTCCCCCTGTCCTTGACCAAAACAAAAGCCTTGGGCTTTCCAAAACTTGCGAGCAGCTCAATGATCTGCTCTTCTGTCAAGAAAGAAGGAATGTTGGTAATACTCAATTTGTTGACCGTGTCCGGAACAATGTTGGAGACAACCTCAGGGTCATAGGAGACTTCCTCAGTCACTGCTGGCACAACGTAATCACGAGGTCGGCGAATCTCGAGACCACGGTATCCTCCATCACCATTTGCAGCGTCGCCGGCCTCCATAGATATGCCATCCAGCGCCAAGGCAACCGTAGTCTCTGGGGCATCCTTGAACTCAAGAACAGCAAACGATCGATCGTTGGAGAACTGGCACAGAACACAAGGGTCTGTGGTGTCAATGACATTCAGTCCGTTAAGTTGGAGGTTGAAGAAGGACATGAGAGCCTCCTCGCTCGTGCCGGGTGGGATCTTGGAGACCAAAAGTCGCTTGGACTGACGAGAGTTGCTAGCCTTGAGTCCAGCGCTTGTAACCTGGTCACCGGGCTGGTTCATAAAGGCCTGGAGTTTGCTAGGATCCATGGGCTGCTGTCGAGGAGCACCCGGGAGGGGAAACATGCCCGATAGCTTGGCCTGTTCAGCCGTGACGTTGTCATATCCCGGAGGTTTGATGTCCCACTGCGTCAGGCGACGCTTGCGTTCGAGGACGGACACGATATTTGTCAAGTCTGGAGTTGGTTCTCGCTTCTTGGGCGGTGGGCTCGCGCTGCGACGTTCCTGCTGCGCCGGGAATCTGTCTTCACGTCTGTCCCTGCCTCCTCGGCGACGGTCATCGTAAGCCTCTCGCTCTCGCCTGGGAGGCCGTTCGTCGTCGTCCCGTCGAGCGTCTCGACGGGAGGATCCTCGGTCGCGGTCCCATTCACGATCACCGCCCCGCCTTTCACGGCCGGAGTATCGATCCTCGCGCTCTCGATCACGGTGGTTTCGGCTGGAGGAGTACGCATCGACATCGCCTTCACCCCGTCGATGGCTTCGGTGGTCTGGTGATCGAGAGCGTCTGCGATCCCGGTCTCGGTGTCGATCTCGACGATCGTCTCTGTCACCTCTGGGCTAAAGATTGTCAGATTGGAGTGTATTTGGGAAAAGATGGAGATGGTAACTTACAGGATAGTCTCGTCCCCTGCGCCCACCGTCTTGAATCGAAAGGTTAGCGACGCGACGCGATGAAGCACCAGATGGAGATGGACTTACCTCGGGAGGAATAACTGTCGCCGTTCATAGTTTCAGTACCAACAAGAGACTTCAGACTTCAGAGACTATAGTGGTGCTCTGAAATTGATAAGTTTGTCTGGTTGGTTGGCGGAGTCTGTTGACACAAGTCGCAACGACGTTCCAATTTCAACGAGCTGTTGGCATTGCGCGAGGCTGGAGCTTTTTTTTGCCAGGAGGGCGCTAATGGCCCGTTTAGCGCTAGCGCGGACTCGGATTTAGTGGAGACATTTCGCTAGAACCACAGCATGTACGTACCTACAGTAGCAGCTCTCCAGGGCAGCAGCTGGAGGGCCTGACAAAAAGAAATCGATCGTAACAGCACTTTTAGCTGAGTACCAAAGTGAATGACTTGGATGAATTGCATCTCATACTAGATATAAGCCTAGTACTCGCCTAATCAAGAAACCTTATCTTGTGCTTTTAGAGATCACTGAGTACCTAGTACGCCTTGGTTTGAAGTTTACATACGTAGCTGATCATTATGTCATCCTGGGCGGCCAGCAGCTTGCTCCAGGGGGGCAAGCCTCTGAAGCTCCTTTACATCAGAGTCGCCACGAACAAGTCAGCTAGGCCAATTCATCTTCTTTTCGTCCACATCTCATTTTATTCCATAGTGTGAATCGAGCTGATTCCATTCACTTTCAATGTCTATCGTGGGAAAAACTGACTGGCAGAAATTACCTGTCACTTTAGGGGAGCTCTGCATCAACACTACGTTACGTTGCGGCCAGTCGTTTAGATGGCAAAAGATCAATCATGAGTGGTGAGTTATTCCTATAATATCATTAATGTGTAAACTCAGGTCTAACATCACCAGGACTTGCACTCTGCACGGAAGGCTTCTTCATCTGAAACAGGATGATAGCTATCTCCATTATAGAGTCACCTTTCCAGCGCCTAAACCCAAGACACAGCCACCCAAAGACACCGAAGCTCTCCTACGACACTACTTCAATTTGGATATAGGTCTTGGGCCTCTTTATGAGCAATGGTCAGAGGCTGATTCAAACTTTCGAAAGAGGGCACCCCAGTTTAAGGGCGTTCGCATTCTCAGTCAAGATGCTTGGGAAACATTGATATGTTTCATCTGCAGTAGCAACAACAACATCACGAGGATATCTCAAATGGTTTGTATTCCATCTCAATAGCCTCTTCTGGTAACCTAACCTGATATGTCTAGGTCCACAAACTATGCCAAAACTACGGACCACTCATCTCTTATATGGGTGACGACGCCTTCCACGATTTTCCGACTCCTGACGATTTAACGGGAGACGATGTAGAAGCTCAGTTAAGAGCATTGGGTTTTGGCTACCGAGCCAAGTACATTGCCGAGACAGCACGGATGGTTGCCAAGGAGAAACCCAATAATTGGTTGGAAAGCCTTCGAAACCCAGAATTACCAGAATTCAACACAACACATGTCCCAAAGGAGCAACATGCGACCTACAAGGAAGCGCAAGAGCAGCTACTATCTTTGAAGGGAGTCGGCCCAAAAGTCGCCGACTGCGTGTGCTTAATGGGCCTTGGTTGGGGAGAGGCCGTCCCAGTCGACACCCACGTCTGGCAGATTGCCCAAAGAGATTACAAGTTTGGCAAGTCCAAGGCAAAGACACTTACCAAGCCCATGTATGATGCTGTGGGAGATCACTTTAGAAAGTTGTGGGGACCATATGCTGGATGGGCTCACTCGGTTCTCTTTACCGCCGACTTGAGGGAGTTTGCAGCTCAGGCTGCGAAGGAAAACGGGGAGGATGAGCCTATTGTGATGAACTTGGAATCGTACAACATGAAGGAGCACATCAGAATCAAGAAGAAGACAACCATCACTGTAACTGACAGCAACACTGAGGTGAAGGAAGAGACTCCAGTCTATGAGCCGAGGGATGAGCAAGGTATTGCGGAGATCAAGCAGATGAGGAGGTCGAAACGGATACGCATAAAGTGATTTAGTTATTTCACTTGGCAATGGGAAACGGGTTTCCCTTTAGATCTCTTACAACTTTGTTCAATGAGAGAGAATAGTACTGGGTAGTAGTAATCTTCGATCGATGGCAATTTTAAGATCGCCAAACCAACAAAACTACTCGACCGGAAAAGAGCCATGTATAAACTCAATGCCAAGACACCTCAACTAGTCGTAATTGAAGTCTTTATTCGAAGATTTGTCCACATTGTACCTAAGGTACTGAGCTCATACCCATCGTGGGTCCTGACGAACAGTGTTGACAAATTTCCCTTTCGGGTAAGCGGGCACATGCATTCTTTGAGGTTAGCGGTTAAAGTCCGGGTAGGGAGGATCGCCTCACAGCCTAGCAAAGCTTCGTCAAGGAGTTGTAATTTTGCGACTACTCATCAACCAGTCAATACTCCATGCGCAACGACAACGCTCCGAGCGCCCCTTGTCCTCTCGAACCGGGATGAAGCTGCGAATGTCATAATACAAAATGTCTGACGCAGATTTCGAGACCATCAAGAAGCTCCAGCAGGAGCGAAACGCTGCCGCTAATAAGGCCAAGGGTTCGCGAACCTTTGACGCCTCCAATCAGCGAGCCGACGATACGAAGCAGAAGCTGACAGATAGCGCTGACAATGACCTATACGAACGTGATGGAGGTGACAGGTTTGCCGGATATCACACGTCCCTGCCAATGGGTGAAGATGATGATGAGGAGATGGGCGATGGTGACAATACGCGACGACTGGTCGGCCAATATACAGCATCGCGAGATATGATTGATGAATTTGCCCATGGAAGTGGCGTGGAAGAAGATGATATCCTCGCTGGGAAGGGAGAGAAGAGCGGCCGAATCGTCGACCGCGAAACAGACTATCAAAAGCGCCGCTTCAACCGCGCCCTTACTCCAACACGCGCCGATCCCTTTGCCGAGAACCGCCAAGCTGGCGCTTCTGAGGCCGGCACCAGCTATCGCGAGATTATGGAAGCTCGGGAAATAGAAAGGGAGGAACAACGCGTGCTACAAGCTATCAAAGCAAAACAGGAGGGCAAAGTTGATGACGACGATGCTCAACCCATGCTTACAGATGGAGATAAGAAAGATGCTGAAGCCGACTCTACTGAGCCCTCATCTACTACAAGAAAGCGAAAGAAGAGATGGGATGTTGCATCAGCACCCGCCGAGGATAAAAAGTCTGAGGCGGGCGACGCGGCTAAGACTAAGCGCTCGCGATGGGATCAAACACCTGCTATCTCTGCCCCAGGCGAAGAAGCTCCGAAGAAACGTTCACGATGGGACCAGGCTCCCTCGGCCACTCCCATGGGTAACGCTGGACTCGCTACTCCTGTACACCAGTCTTCAGCTCCCACAATGCCAACAACCTTTGGCACCGACATCTCTGGTCGCAACATGCCTCTCAGCGACGAAGAGCTCGACCTCCTGCTGCCGGGCGAGAGCGAAGGTTACAAGATTCTCGAGCCTCCTCCTGGATATGAGCCAGTTCGCGCCCCAGCGCATAAGCTCATGGCCACTCCTGCTGCCCAAACAGGCTTCATGATGCAAGACCCCGAACAAGTACGACTCAGTGGAAAGCCAATGCCCGCCGAGATTCCTGGAGTCGGTGATCTTCAGTTCTTCAAGGCTGAGGACATGGCCTACTTTGGAAAGCTCACAGATGGCTCCGATGAGAATGCTCTGACGGTCGAGGAGCTTAAGGAGAGGAAGATCATGAGGCTTCTGTTGAAGATCAAGAACGGTACTCCGCCTATGAGAAAGACAGCTCTTCGACAAATCACCGATAACGCCAGACAATTCGGTGCTGGTCCTCTCTTTGACCAGATCCTGCCGCTGCTCATGGAGAAAACACTGGAGGATCAAGAGCGTCACTTGCTTGTCAAGGTTATTGACAGAATCCTGTACAAGCTTGACGACCTTGTGCGCCCCTACGTTCACAAGATCTTGGTTGTTATTGAACCACTGCTCATCGATCAAGACTATTATGCCAGAGTCGAGGGTCGCGAGATTATCTCAAACCTCAGCAAGGCCGCCGGTCTAGCTACCATGATTAGCACTATGCGACCCGATATCGATCACGTCGACGAGTACGTCCGAAACACAACAGCACGAGCGTTTGCCGTCGTAGCATCTGCTCTTGGTATCCCAGCTCTGCTGCCTTTCCTCCGAGCTGTCTGCCGAAGCAAGAAGTCCTGGCAGGCCCGTCATACAGGTGTCAAGATTGTCCAGCAGATCCCCATTCTCATGGGCTGTGCTGTGCTTCCTCATCTTAAGGGTCTCGTTGACTGTATAGGACCTAACCTCAACGACGAGCAGACAAAGGTCAGGACAGTCACCAGTTTAGCTATTGCCGCACTGGCTGAAGCTTCTAATCCCTATGGTATCGAGAGTTTTGATGATATTCTGAACCCTCTGTGGACTGGTGCGCGGAAGCAGCGAGGCAAGGGTCTCGCAGGATTCCTCAAGGCTGTTGGATACATTATCCCTCTGATGGACGAAGAATACGCCAACTACTATACCAGCCAGATTATGGAGATTCTTCTACGTGAATTCTCGTCGCCTGATGAGGAAATGAAGAAGGTTGTTCTCAAGGTGGTATCCCAATGCGCCGGCACAGACGGTGTCACCGCAGGATACCTGAAAGAGCACGTCCTAGATGAGTTTTTCAAGAGCTTCTGGGTACGAAGAATGGCCTTGGATAAGCGCAACTATCGACAAGTGGTTGAGACAACTGTCGATATCGGCCAGAAGGTTGGAGTCAGCGAGATTGTGGAGAGAATTGTCAACAACCTCAAAGATGAAAGCGAGGCATATCGAAAGATGACAGTCGAGACGGTGGAAAAGATCGTTGCCAGCCTGGGCGCGGCTGATATAGGCGAACGTTTGGAAGAGCGACTTGTGGACGGTATTCTCCATGCATTCCAGGAGCAGAGCGTCGAGGACATTATCATGTTGAACGGCTTTGGCTCTGTCGTCAACGCATTGGGAGCTCGCTGCAAGCCCTACCTACCTCAGATTGTCAGTACCATTCTATGGCGACTGAACAACAAATCAGCCACGGTTCGACAACAGGCCGCGGATCTTATCTCCCGCATTGCCATGGTTATGAAGCAATGCGGTGAGGATGCCCTCATGGGCAAGCTGGGCATTGTGCTCTACGAGTATCTTGGTGAAGAGTACCCTGAAGTTCTTGGATCTATTCTGGGTGCTCTACGATCCATAGTCACTGTCGTGGGTATCGCGCAGATGCAACCGCCCATCAAGGAGCTGCTCCCACGTCTCACTCCTATCTTGCGAAACCGTCACGAAAAGGTCCAGGAAAATACTATTGACCTGGTCGGCCGTATCGCGGATCGCGGGCCTGAGAGCGTCAATGCACGAGAGTGGATGCGAATCTGCTTTGAACTGCTTGATATGCTCAAGGCTCACAAGAAGGGCATTCGACGAGCCGCCAACAACACGTTTGGTTTCATCGCAAAGGCCATTGGTCCCCAAGATGTGTTGGCGACTTTGCTCAACAACCTTCGAGTGCAGGAGCGTCAGTCTCGTGTCAACACAGCTGTTGCCATTGGTATTGTGGCCGAAACTTGTGCTCCCTTTACTGTCCTTCCCGCTCTCATGAACGAGTACCGAGTCCCCGAGCTCAACGTCCAAAACGGTGTGCTGAAGTCACTTTCATTCCTCTTTGAGTACATTGGTGAGATGGCCAAAGACTACGTCTACGCAGTGACGCCCCTATTGGAAGACGCTCTCATCGACCGTGATCAGGTCCATCGTCAAACAGCAGCCTCTGTCGTCAAGCACATCGCTCTAGGTGTCGTTGGTTTGGGATGCGAGGACGCCATGGTGCATCTACTCAACCTCCTGTACCCCAACCTTTTTGAGACCAGCCCGCACGTTATTGACCGCATTGTGGAGGCCATCGAGGCCATCCGGATGGCAGTCGGACCAGGCCTGGTGCTGAACTACGTCTGGGCAGGTCTATTCCATCCAGCGAGAAAGGTCAGAACTCCTTACTGGCGTCTGTACAACGACGCGTACGTTCAGGGGGCGGATGCAATGGTGCCATATTATCCGAACCTAGACGAGGATAAGATGGACCGACCGGAGCTGGCGATTGTGTTGTAAGAGTTTATGGACATGGGAGAAGGTTTCAGGAGGAGGGTTTAGTGGTGATAACAGGGTTTGCACCGGGTACTTTGCTTGTTTTTCTCGTGCTATGGATAATGGAGAGGCTTATAATCTGGAATGCTGTAGGTTGAAAGGGGGACTGCATGCGTCAGGGCGTTCTGATAGATGATAAAAATAACATTAGTTTTTTTGGAAACTAGTTGCACCAAAGTGACAATGCCCTGTCTCATGTTCATGTGAATGATGTCGGTTTGTTTTCAAGCCCCTTATCAGACGATGATCTCCTGTTTGACCGCTGGATCGCAGACGGGTGATTTTCCAGGATTGGTGTAGCACTCATCTTGAGTGTCATGTCAATTCATTTCATTTCATGGCGGAGACGCCGAGTTTACATGTTCGTTGCAGGTGCAGTTGCAGTTGCAGGGATGAAGATGAGATGGGGTGTCTCTCAACCAAGCTGGTGGTTTCACTCATTAATAGAGGCGACGATCATTCCAGGACAGCAACTTGGCTAGATATTGGCACCGAAGCGACCGATTCTTTGATTTCTCATCAAACAATTCTCCATAACTCAGCAACCGAGAGTAACATTAACGAACAAGGCATGTTACCCTCCAGGTTGTAATCAATCTCAGCCGAGCGCTTGGGCCCTGGATGATCCCCAGAGCCATGGGATAGCGATATCGTCTTAGGAAATCAACGAACCGCACGTGCGATTATTACCGGAAAGTATAGCATGAGACGGAGAATTGGCCGAGAGGCCAAGCCGATAGATCATGATGCACGGATGGAACCACTCGCACTCCGGTAGTCGACGCCGGATCCGCGACTCATCCACATTCTAGAGGAACTTTTGAACCAAGCTCCGGCAGATGGAGACTTCACCGCATCGGGATCTCCCCTTCTTCCTTTCATGTTCGTCTTGAGTCAGGGGACACAGAGCCAAAGAAGATGGAGGGGAAAGATGAGGGCCCGTGCCGCCCAACCATTGGATTTCGTAACCAAGTTGTATCTCGACTTGACGCCAAGTCGAGATAGACCAAAGGCGGTTGAACGCATAGTTGCTGATACCAAGAGGGCACGCAGTAATGTAGCGATAGAGAGGGGGAGGCGCAGAGTGATCGACACTCACTAAGCTTTGTCTGGTGTCTCTTAGTGACTCCAGGCGGAGAAGAGAAACCTGGCTGAAGATAATGTCTGTCTTTTGTCTTACAGAGTAAAGGGGAGTCTGTTCATCTCCGCTCTTGCACGTGGGTTGTTCTTAGGGCCCCCTGATGGTCCAAAATGGGATTCTTACCTTGGTGTTTTTGGTTTGGTTCATGTTCCGTTATCCCCGCGCCAGTCTTGTCTTGTTGCGCCTACAGATACATGTATGAGTAAGGATTAGAAAACACGTCAGAAGTGACAAGATGCAGACGTTGCTGGGATAGAATGTATGTCGAGCAAGGGATAATGCTCGTCCTGGGCTCATATTGGCTTGATTGGTTATTGAACGGTCGACGAGCTTTCGTGTTCATCACCAGGCTTCACTGGCTCCCAGTCACCTGTCTTGTGCCCTCCTGATATCGTCACCGATATCTGCCAAGTGCGTGCAAAGAACGGCTATTTGTCACTAGCCCATGAAAGCAAGCGGCTGGTCCCCGGGCACTCGTTGAAGTCCATCGAGATGCAAGAGTAATGCGACTGGTAACCATGATTTCATAGCATCTATGGTTGAAGCTATTTCATGTACAGTATGCAAAGAACAAGGCAGCTCTTAGCTGCGGAAGGACGCATCCGAGGAGAATAGTTCCAGCTCAAGCCTTGCGTCGCCCAGCACTAGCAGGACACGCAGTCCGTCTCGAACCAGCTGAACTATGTCGAAAGGCTGCAGCAGCTCGCTCGCCCAGCTGTTGGGCTGACACGCCTTTGCTCTTATCTTGCTTTGAGGCTTGAGCTGCTGGCTGTGATTTGCCTACACCTAATCGACGCCTCTTGGTTTGAAGTATCTTTCTATACGGCCGCAACGGTTCCTTATTTGATAGGAGTAGAGGCGCCGATCTCCCCGAAAAAGGCTGAGGATTCTGAAGCGAGCCCATGACATGAATCGCAGTTGTTCCCGTGGTTGTCCCAGTACGTCACACTGATTGAATGCTAGGGACGGGAGAGCAACCAACTGGATGCCCCGCACGATTACTCAACCCGGAAGAAGAGCAGCGGATGTGGAGGTAAAATCTCTACTAAGAGACAAGGTATGTAGGTACTGTAACGCAAGCTTCAAAGCCCAGATGTGGAGTGGAATCGAGATGAAGAAGTTGATGAAGGGTGGTGCTTGATTGATTAATTGACTAAGTCAGTCAGTCTTGGTAGAGAGTCTACAAAGGTAGAGAGTCAGGTGACGCTATGACAGAGAATGGAAGGAGTCAGGTAGGTAACGTTAGGTAGGTAGGGAAAGAGAGGGGGATGGTATTCTTAGCAAATCCCATCAGGGGAAAGGGAAAGAAAAGGGAAGACCGAATTACGGTGTGCTCATTTGAGAATAGTCTAGTCAGTCTATACTTTTAGAGCATATCAGATCATCCCGCCAAAGAAGCACTCTAGCACTGCTGCCACAAAGCAACAATACGAAGAAGCAATAATTTATCTATGCTGGAATGTAACAGTCTCCCTCTGCATAATACATAGTAATAACTGGACTGCAAGGGGGATAGAGCTTGACAAATCTTTTTTTGTTTCGTTTCGTGTCTCACTCAAACCTTGCTGCTACTACTCTTCCCCTCATCTTTTCCTCTCGCTGCGAGGCTTGCTAGCTTCAAAGTATAGCGTTGCTTAGCGCTTCAAGGGAATGCGGCTGTAGAGACATCCGTTCAATAGAGCGTGTGCCGTTCCCACTTGGGAAACGGCCAAGGCTGAGAGATGAGATGGAGGTATACAGTATAACAGTGTCTAAATGCTGAACAAGCTCTCTCCCCTTTTTCATTCGCAAGTATTTAGAGAGTGGCAAAAGAAACACGAAACTTGTGTCCATTCAGAGAGTAACTTTGATTCAAGGAGGGGTTTTTTTTTTTTTTGGATTTTTTTTGGAGCGCTGGGTTTAGACTGGGTATCATTCTCGTTTAGCAGAATGCTAATTACTGGATACTGAGGGATGCCGTACTGAATACTCGAGACAAGGCTGTAAGAGTTCAGTGGCAGATGGTCCACGGTACATTGGGCATACACGCACAGTCTCGATATCGGCATGTGCCCGACTGACCATGAAGGTGCCTGTAAACAAGAAATATTATTACTTCGTAAACCAGCGGTTGCTAACAGAGCTACCGTCTGTGCATAAGTACGAGATTCTCACATATCTAGGTAATTAATTACCGGGCTGACACTACAATACATCAGTCGAAAATCAAGTCCGTATCGTACCATCACTAACAAACACAAAGAATTCAAGAATAGAGACTTCAATCTCAACAGAACAAAAAAACAACATTCAGCCCCCATTCTTTTTTCCAATTGAGATGCTGGTTCCTGTACCCTAGCTCAGCCAAAATTCCACCCATATCCCGGCTCCAATCAGAGAACTAAGATAAATTAAACCCGGCAGCACCCCATGCAAAGTATCTTGAACTTCATTCCTAGAACCACGCCCCTCCTTATCTTTCCCCACATCGCAAGAATGCTAAAATGCAGTCTAACGCCTGTCTCTTTTCGGTCATATGCGACAACGAATGAACAAGCTCTTCGATGACGTCTAACGGGTGGGGCTCGGCCGGGAAATGGGAAGGAACGGAGCCGGTAACCCTTACCGCCTGCCTCTGACGTCACGGCCCCCATCTCAACGGTTTTGCAGCCTTTGTTTAGACGACAGAAACTCAGCATCGGCTTGGGAAACCTTTCGGAGTCTGGTTACACGATGAGACTGTGGATAACACGAGTCGTAGAGTCGAGGTTCCTTACTAGGTACCTAATCAACTACTTTTGTCTGTACTGAAAAGTTTAAACTTATCATGCAGTGGGGGAAAAAACAATTATAGACAGGTACTGTAAGCAATACCATACCAATGCGACTCATGACAATCGATATCTCAGGTATTGCATCATGTAGAAACCCATCTACTTCTTTTCGCAAATAGTGGTAACAATAAGAAGAAGATAAAAACAAGTTTCTTTCATCTAAATCTACAGCACCAACATACTGTTGACGTTTTCTATCCTCCACTAGCAACCAACCCCCTCATCTGCATTCCCACTCTGCTGACCCTCTCTTTCTCATCTGTTGTGACCGATTGATTAATTTGATTTGATTTGATTTAACTTTTAGTTCATCTCTCTTACATATCTTCTTTCTCCGCCCCTCACACATACCAGGGAATAGCCTGCTCCTCAGTTCAGACCCCAAGCTACAACAGTACTAGCCCACCTATGAAGCAGGACCCTGAAGATCCCATCATAGGCGGCGCTTTCGGCGCAAAAGACCGCAACCGTGGCACAATCTCAAACGCTGACAAGGAAGCCCATTTCTCCGTCGACGTCATCGCGTGGCCCACGACGCCGTCATTATCGTCGTTTCGGAATCCTTTCATTTTGGTCGCAGGAACTTTTTAGTTTACGAATGTTACATGTGTGGTCCTTTTGCGAACGTCAATGTCATTCAGCTGACTACCTCTAGGCTCAATAACGCGCTTGTGTGAGGCAAAAAGCTGGGGCTTTGAAAGGAGGCGATAAATAAGCAGCCATGCCATCAACGGCTCAGGCTGTGTGCTTGCTAAAAGGGGGCAACTGTTTAAAGAATGGGCACTTGTCAGTACTCAAGACCAGGAAGTCTTAAAAGTATGTAGATGAAGTATGTACTCTTGTACATCTGTAAATAGCTTCTCGTCCAACCACCTCAGTTCTTGCACCGCCCCGGAAGCCCGTCCCAACCGCCGTCTCACAGCTCGGCCAGTCCCATGCCGTGAATCCGCCAGCACGGCGCCGGTTCCGTGACCCGGGCGCTCACGTCTCAGCCGTGATGGACGTCATATCACCAAGTCAAGTCAAGTCAAGTCAAGTCATGGCACAGCAGTGTCCCCTAGTCACTTCGGCTACCTGCCTGTTACTGTATTGTCATGCTGTGCTTGTACATGTTGAGAGCATGTATGTACATACATACAATATCGCGCGTCCTTTTGCCACAGGATGAACTGCCCGACGTGGACATGAACAGATGGAGCAACGGAACTGGGGTCTACATGGATATGTGCTAACAACCCACACTGCAGCTGCAAGTCCACGACAAAAGGCAAGGTGAGCGAGCATTATATGGCGCTTCATGCGGCTGCGTGAATATATTGGCACTATAACTCTTTTATTTGTAAAAATTGGTTGCTTTATGAGCAGAAAAAGAAACATGGCATTTGGAAAAATACTATATCTTCGATAATGCCATTTCTTAGTGACAGGAGCTGAACTGACATCTTGTCCACAATCCCAGTCTGTGGCTTGAACAAGCCTTGACGAGATCCGATTTGGATCAACAAAGGGGTGCACTAGCAGCCAATGAAACCAACAAGGGTTTTTGGCAAGAATTGGATTGGATAATTGAGCTCGTGGGGGCGCGCAGAGTATGGACCCTGGTTACAGAACATCTCCACTTGAGGCCGGTAGGCGGTAAGCTAAGAAATGAGCTTTGAAAAGTGAGGATGAAAAGTGAGGATGAAAAGTGAACGTGATTGATGAATACCTAGGTTGAGTCTTCTGGAAGATGTGTGTCTACCTACGTGAGAAATAGGAGTTTATGTTACTATTTTGATAGAGCACTCATCCATGTCGTAACTCACATTCATTGCGAGTCAAATCAATCCCTAGTCAAACCTTCTAGTCTTGTTCTACGGCTTCTTTAACACCACCATCAACATCAACATCACCACCACGAGATAAGCTAATTACATCAGTCATCCAGCTGTTACACGAACCGAGTGAGCGAGGTTCCAAACCGAGGCTCAACTAAACCTCCCTGTCCCATCACATCACCTTGGATCATATCGTCCGAGGCAATAATCCATGCATTCTTCTCAAAAGAACACTCGATTCCACCAAATCTCATACAAAGTTAATCTAACAACATCTTACCTGCCCTCCCACCCCCACAAAGCTTGTCCGGTCTTGACAATGCCGCCGAATTCCTCTTGCGGAAGTGATAGACGCATCTTGAAACACCGGTCTCTACTCTACTAGGTCATGATCGGCAGCAATAGCAGGGGACGGTATCTAACAAGCTACAATGTGTGCAGTATTTTTTTTGATTTTTTTTATGGGAAAAGGGGGAAGGGTTGCGCGTCTATGTTTTGGATGCTGGCCTTTTACATTTTTCAATCGTTTTATCTGACGTTTAAATCAAGAGATATCGAACTTCCTCGGCAACATCCCCGTTGATGATGGTGGAAGGGTGACCCATCTGCAGCTGTAGCTACTATTTGATTAGACGGAGCTTTTGTTTTGTTTTTTGCGCTTTAACAGGAGGGAGGGAGGGGAGTGGGAAAACGGCCAGCCGCCCTCGCGCTTATTGTTGTGACCCCTTTGCTTTGCTTAGTTAGCTGCTTTTGCTTTTGCTTGACCTTGCTTAAGATTTTATCGTATTCTCGAGTCATGGCCAATCGTCCATTGTAGCAGAAATAGACCATGGCATTTTTGCAAATTACCATGGCGTGAAAGGATATTTTAATTGAAGGTCAAACGACGTTGAATCGCACACGTGCATGTCACCCTGCTAAGATGCGCGTACTAATCCCAACTTTACTTCACATAAGCAAACTGCAATGATATAGCTTTGGGGTCAATCTTCAAATACGCTTCTTGTAAGACTGGTTGTTCGCTCTCTATATACTGCTCTCCCTCTCATCGACTTCATTGCCGTAACCTGGTCTTTCCATCGCTATGCTCTGTCTTTCTCTGTCCCATGTGCCCCTCCAGACACACCAACAGATCAAGCTGTGCAAGGTCTGAGCCGGGTATGTCATGACCGTAAATGTGAAACTAATAATACAATCCATCGCTGTCTGCCTCCACTCTCACAATCGTTCAAGCTGTCTCCGGGCACCACCTGTATCTGAGAACACATCCTTGTCGAGATAATATCAATGTTGCCCCAAAATATGGACATAAGCGATCGCTTCGAAGTATAAGCAAAAGGCACCGTATGCCTAAATATGGATAAACATGACCAACGCGGTCAACTCCAAAAACGCCGTGTTGAAGGGTATCGGTAGGTCGGTCCAACACTCCGCCTCATCCCATCCCCAATAGACCAAATACCCCCATAAAAACCTGAGATGGGGGACTTGCGAAGACCCCATGCACCATAGCGATAGACTTGAATCGTATACACCGCCACTGTCTGCCTTGCTATGCAACTCATGGTCCCTCATCCTTTTGTAGCCCATTTCTCTATGCCGCGCTAAGTCGTATTGTAATAATATTTGCAGGTGATAAAACAGGGCGATTAAATGTCAATAATGTTGGTCGAATGGACTGTTGTCGCATCGCTATTCGTCAGGATAACGGCGTGTTGTTAAAAAAAAAAACCAACAATAAAAAAGTGAATGGATGAAGCCTGGTTCATCGTTGTAATCGTGACTCCGAGTATGATAGTTAGTCAGAGTGATGATCCTCGGAACCAGCTTCGGAACGAGCGTCCCCACGATGAACTTTTCGGTGCCGGCGCAGGTTAGAAACAACAGAAAAGTGTCGACCACAGCCTTCGACCTCGCAAGCAAAGGCTATTCAATGTTAGTCAGAGTGAAATATGATTGAGGTAGTTGTTACATACGCTTCTCGCCAGTATGGCTGTACATATGGGTTTGCAAGGAGCTAGGTCGGGTGAATCGCTTGTCACAGACCTTGCACTTGTGTTTTTTCTGAGTGCTCGACGACACCTTGGAGCTGAACTGACCCATCATGGACTGGGGGGCAGGCGGGATCTGGGAGGCCATCAAGCCCTGAGGTCGGGGAAGAGTCCTCGAAGAGACCGACTCGATGTCAGAGCCCGCAGTCGAGTAATCGGAGACAGAATCGCCATAGTAGGAGCTGAAGTTGCCACTAGCGGATGAGATAGATGAACTGGTAGAATGGGTAGAGGGGAATCCGTAGGAATCAACAGAGGACCGATCACTTCGCGCCCCGTAGATGGGTCGAGGGGTCTCTTGGCTCATGGCCAGCATGCCATGACTGGCGTCAAGAGCGTCGGCAAAACTCCGTCGTTCATCCTGGATGCTGCTGCCCGCAACGTTAGTGAACTGGTGCTATCCTGTTGGCGTGAGACACTTACTGCTGAGAGAACCTCCGGACGTGATCGTCGGCAGGAGCAAGGCCAAAGGGTGGTGGGCGCACAGGAGCTGGCGCATAGCCCATCGTGTCGTAGGGAGCAGCTGATGTGGGTGCAAATTGGCCATTGACGGGAGAAGCAGATGTTGTATAAGTAGGGTCTCCGTAAGCAGCAGATGTTGTTTGCATGCGGTTGATGTTGAGCAAGTCTATGATGAGGTGGTAAGTTTTAAATGTCATGGATATACGCATCTCTCACTTACCTGCAGAAGTGCTGGGGAGGGGCATTGAGCTTCCATATGAGGCCATTGAAGATGCGCTGCTGGTGCTAGCACGGTTGTGGGGAGGCTTGCCGGCCATCATGTTTGGGTTGAGTCCTGGCTGGCTACCAACAAAGAGGCTGCTTCCAGCGGGAGGGTGCTGGGGAGGTGATGAGGAGGACCATGGATTGGAAAAGGCAGGCGGTTGCGCAGGCGCTGAATAGTCAAAATTCAGCGAGGGCCCAAACCGCTGCTGAGTAGTGTCGAGTGTCATGGTCATGTTGGTGTAAGGTAAGGGTTGTGCAAGTGTTGTAAGGAGCAGTTGATAGACACTATCAATATAGATCGGTTGGCGGTTGTGTAGGAAAAAAAAAAAGGTTTGTTGATCAGATGCGGGATCCCGACTAGAAAAAAAGCCAAGTCGGTGACACAGATCAGACACAGAAGATCTCGTCCAGACTGGAGATGTTATGGAGTTGAGTCGGGGCCAAGGTGGGATCAGCGAAGTCTTAAGTGTCTGGGTGCGAATTGACGTGCGTCAATTTGGCTCTGGAAACGGGCTGGGCTGCGGGAGAAGAGTGGAGTCCCCCGTCTCTCTGGAAGAAAAAAAGGTGTGACGACTCTGGTCTAAGTGATCGGCAGGCCGACGTCTTTTCGCAATGGCTGAGGCGACAGGGTTGGGGCGATGAGGTAGGGTCGTTGGACCAAGCAGCAAACCAGGGGGGATGTGGGCTGCATAAGATGATGGAGACGTCTCTAATCCACAAAGTCGACTTGACAGCCCACGGCACCCAGAAAGTAGTGTCCGCGGTGCCAAAGATCAGCGACTTATCGGGAGGGTTTGGTCAGAAATCCTGGAAAGGCCCTGGGCCAGCTAAGATATGATGATGTTATTTGTTGATGTTTGAGACCGAATAAAGCAAGAATGAGTTGTTTTGGTGGGAATGTTGTAAGTTGAATTGTTCCAAGCGTGAACTGGCTGATTCTGCAAGTCAGAGACAGAACAGTTATATGCTTGACTCCTATCAATACAAGACGTCCTCCAGTCTCCAGAGCTTGTAAAGGGGGTGCGATGATGCCAGACGGGCAGGATTACTATGTACGGGGTACACTGGCCAGGACTGTGAGGGTGCAAGGAGAGGGGTGTGCTGTGAGCTGAAGCCGGCACCACAGGGCAGCAGCAAAGCACAGATAGCGCAACTGTTAAGAGTTGGAGGTGGGTAAGGCTACGGACGGCAGTTTGCAAAGGGACCCCCGCTCTTCCAAAAGCTGCTGGCCCATGAACGAACGCCACTGATGTGGAGGGTCTGAAATGAATTGCGACGGGAGGTACGTACCGGACTGGGAATTGAGGTGGTGGACGGTGGACAACAGGCAAGGCGGAATTATGCAGGGTCTGGTCAAGCCAAATGGAAGGCTTGCAAGACCTGTAGCGTAGCGTAATGTAGCGTGCCTTTGCAGTGTGTAGACGACACTGTCGCGACGCGGGGCGGCGGGTGGGAATCGAGGGTCCTTCAAGCCACTTAACGGCAGCATCGAGGGATCCGCTCAGGCTTGTTTAGTCTTGTGGGAATGGATTGTGAAGAGCTCCTCGCTGAGTGGACTCTGGCAGTCGAGTCGTGCGCTTGGTCATGGGAGAAAAGTCAGGGATCCCACGTCAACAAGCAATGGAGTGTGGGAAGGGAAGAGGAGCCCAATGTCGTACCAGGTACTTTGACCAAAGCTAAAACCCGCCAAAACTTCATCGGGAGGTGTCGGCCACAAGGTGCCCCTGTTGCGGAAGGGTGTTTACCCATGAGAGCCCTGACGTAAGGTACGTCAACAAGAGTGTGTGGAACTCAGAAACGAGACAAGAAACGCCGGGAACGCAAGACGGTGAAAGAATTGAAACAGCCTTTGGAGACGAACGTCAAGGGGGCCAACAAAGGGCATGCCATTGCCCACCAGCACAAGCATCACTGGAGGGTGGCAAAGGGGCATTGACATCAACCGTCCAGGATCCTAGCCCAGCATGGCAGCCGACTGACGTTGTGAAACCTCTTGAAGATGCCGCGGGCGCTTTCACAAGGGCAACAGTTGAATACCTACCAAGGTCGTCTAAGGCCTGAGAACCTTTTGGCATCTCCGTCATCGTGCTTTTCAGAGACGTGACGGGGTAGAACAACAGAGTACTGTACTGTTAGTCTGTACAGTACTGCACCCTCGAGGTGGTGTTGCAGTGATGCCATCCATTGCAAACAGCGAGTCGGCTCTTGTTCCTGCCCTTGAAGAACAACCCCTATCTCTTCATCTGCCCAGTTGCAATGCGATGCGATATGCTGAGCCGTGCTGCGGCTCTTGAACGCTTGTGGGGTACAATAGAGCATTGCACATATGCTGCCTCTGTAGCATCCGACAAGGGAGGATATGACCGCGGATAATGCCATAAACCCCAGGCATCATGTCTGTGTAGATAGCTACTATCAATCCCTACTAGCCGTGGATCAGACAGAGCCGTCTGCCTGTCGTCAAGGGGCCATGTCAATTGTCAATGATGGAAATGATAATAAGGAATCGCTTTAGCCATTGACTTGCCTGACTGCTGGTCATTGTTAAATTGGACATCAATATGGCTGCTTTTGGCGCGCGTGGCTTCGCCCTTTTGGACAAGATAGCTCGACGCCGCCTCCATTTTAGGCAACGGCTTCTGAGATTCCAAGTGCCTTTTCGGGGAGATCAAGCACTGTAACGCATCCACTTCTCATGGTTTGATAAGTGGTTGTTCTGATTGTGTATCCGTACCTATGATGTTGGTGCTCAAGGTACGGAACATGGACTTGGAGCAGGAGACTAGAAGCACGGTAACATTGCATACTTCATACAGTATAGTGGTTCAAACTTGGGGTAGGAAGGACCATTCCACTACCTATACCTACCTGTGTGGAGCGGCTTCTGCACCGTCCGGAGCCTTTGTACTCGTGCGTTATTATTTCCTTCTACTCTAAAACTCCTCATCATTCTCATCTCGACCAACCCAACTAAAGCAGCTTCACTCTGCCTACCAATAATTCTTTCTGTTTGCACCTAATTACTGTGCCTGAATCTCTACATCACATGCTACATACAAATCTCGTCCACTTACTTACTCTCTTACAACACGGACGCCTCAGGCCTGATGCATCAGAGTATCCGCTAGGCCCGCACTTTTACTGAAGCGATGATGGGAGTGGCGCTCTGCTAGACATGGGCACCCGCTGCTACAGCCAGTCGATGATGGTGTTGACCCTCCTCTTCGCTCGACCCGCTACGGGAATAACATCGCACTGCCTTAGCCCGTGAATCTGATGCGACCAAGCATGGGAAATGGGAAATGCGAAAGGCCAGCATTGGTCCATGGGACATGCAGAGGACGCAACGCAGCAATAGGGGCCCCAACGCAATATCGGACCAGCCGTCGCAGACCGCTCGCTGCCTCCAAACCACTGACAGTACATGTAGTAAGCATTTTGTTGATGCCGACCAATTACCTCCAGCGAAGCCCTGGCACGTTCTACTCCTATGTCGGCGATAGGGCTACCCTCCAAAAGGGTTCAAGTCTGGCGGCCATTTTTACCTTTGAGGGCGACTAGTTCCTAGCTCGTGGAGGGTTACTTTGATTCGAGCCCTTTTGTAGCTTGACGGAACGTGACCACCAACATCAAATTTGATGCTTGGCTCAACAACCGGCGACGTCGTACTGAGTCTGGAGGGAAGCTCGACCACTCTCTCCTTCTAATCTGCTACCTGTCATCACGCGTTCGACGCCACCAGAAGCGGCCCGAGTAAAAGGAAGAAGCATATACGGTACAAATTCTTGAGACTGCGGATGATGTATGCTTCGCAATATGCCTTGTTAATGCCGCTTACATTCTTCGTACCAATACGGCTACATTCAAAGAACTTCACGAGGGCCATCACCTTGAGACTCTTCTTCACCTCCATTGTGGCAAACCGTTAATGCCTGATACAGGCTTTCAGCCAATCTCAAGAAGAGGCTGCCCTGGTCCTGATCTTCTCGATGACAACACTAAGTTATTCGACTATTCCCGATCAGAGAAACGCAAAACCGAAATGGGATGCGTGAAACATGTTATGTGCACGGGGCCCCGGCAGAGGTTTAATTGTGATTATCTCCTAGATCTCAAGATCATCATTACCCTCCGGTATTCAACCTGCACCTTCTGAGCGATGCCGACACTATTGGAAACAAGCCTTATCTTCACAGCGTCGATCCGGCTTTGAACAGAGGAGACGGGGTCTTCAGCATGGGTTCCAAGCAGGCCTCTCTCGTGCCGCACACCATGCCAAATTCCGGCATGTCGGTTTTCACAAATGGCGAAATTACACTATCTTGGGGCTCCTCTTCGGGGACCAAGTCAATGAGAAATCAACAGTTTCTAGCTCGCCCTGATACCCGAGATTGACGACCTGTCGATCATGACGGGGCTGCCAACCGGTGCATGCATGAGTACTCCTAATGGGGTAACTATTTCACCAGGTTACACATCCTATATCTTCTAGAAGCTGAAGATGTCTGTAAAGGCAGACAGCATATCCTGGCTTGGGTTACAGAGATCGAGCTGCCTGGGCTGGTGTTTGTGCGTTTCAATAGCACTGCTGGAAAATTCAAAGGGTCAAAAGATGTGAACGATGTGGGCTTGCAGACAGTAGAAGGGCAACTAGGCCACTCAGCGTTGGTCTAGGAGCAAGGGCATGTCTCAGGATCTACCAGCATTCCCCAGCCCGGCTCAAAAAGCCCCGACCGACGAGTGCAACCTGGGCGGCACACCAACCGCACCTGACAGTATCTCTTGTCGTTGCCTTGACATCGGTTCTCTATTCATTGGACGTGATCCATCAAGCCTCATCTCGCCTTCAAGATTAAGAGGTGGATTTCGAGAAATTAGAGCGAGAGAAGAGCCGGTGGCGCAAGTTTGAGTTTGTTTCCCATCGTTTCCAGGACGTTTATTTCCCCAGACTGAATCGGACCCTCCATCTGTCACTGTCGTAACTTCCAGTGAAACGTTTTGACATGGACCCAATATTGGTATTGGACTTCTATCCTACTCTGTCCTCACGGAACTCTTAGCTTCCGCTGTTGATATCCAAAGGAAGAGCGCCCCTACGAGTCAATCTTACAGGGACGCAGATGACTTGTCGTGACCACCGACAGGGCCGTCCGTCATAATGCACAGACAGAGTCTGCGATACACCATCTTGACCATGTTGTTGCAATGAGATTGAAACAGCGTTCACGTGAACGCTGTTGGACTAAAGGGTCGTTCAAAACGGATTGGCGCTAAAACACGAAAAACCTACCACCCCAGATTCTGAGTTGAAGATCTTACTTTGTTGGTTCTTGTCGAATCCGTGGCAATGGTGAAGGGCCCCGAAAAACGACGCTCAAATCCAGGCAACACGTGCTAAGAGATCCAGTGCAGCGGTGATCTTCACGATTCATGTTTTCGTGAACCGCTCTGCTGGGTATGGGTCACAATACTGTACCGTACTGTATGTACACACGGCTGAGGCATGATAAAATGGATCTCGTGTACCGCAATGCTCGTCTTCCCCAGCATATTCGTCCCGTGCCAAGGCTTGCCCCTGGGCTTTTGATCTAGCAATAAATTAGCCAGTGTTTTAGCCTATCTTGTGCGGAGAGTCCGCAAGGAACCAATTCCGCAGTGCTCATTAGCTAGGTAAGAGTTTAGAAGCACGATCCTAGTCTCGTGTCGCCCAAGAGGAACCAGTGATGTCAATATACAGTACTGCCTAGGTCGGAGGGCTACAGGAGTCAGGGACTGCTGGTACAAGGCCCCTCTATTGACCTCTCTGATTCATCTCGGCCGGTGCGAACGGAGTAAACTCACGCTGGGGGCGAGCAGGCAGTTGGAAATGTCTGCACTTGATACGGTTGCGGGGCGAGCGGTAGCTGGTGCGTCTTTGGCGTGCAGCTAGCAGCTCGGGAGACAGCAAAGCCGGCGCCACATAGACAGAAGCATAACACAAGCACGAGTCAAACAGAGACAGACTTGATCTTGATGGGGTCTAGCAGGTCGTGGGGTCAATTGAGCGTTTTCGGCGTCCCGATAGCGGGTCGTCGAACAGGTCCCTGAAGACCCAGTTGGGCTTTTTGTGTCTCCAAGAACCAGGGATTTATTCATTGATTCTGGTCTTGCTGACGCGGCAATTCCTTCCCAGCACTCGTTAAGTAGGGAGAAGAAGCTTGAACAGAGGGGGGGGTTCCAGTTTACTGCAGCTAGACAAGAGGTATCTCACGACCGTGCGCATTCTCGCGCCCGCTGCTCCTTCAAGGAGCAAAATCGAAATCTCACAATCATGGTCAGTGGGGTTTCTCCTCCGCCATGTCATTGTCATTGCTATAGGACGGGGCCAAGGCAAAGGAGTTCCCAGGTATTCGGGTTCACAATTCTGTAACACTGGAGCAGGCTGATGTGAATCAATATTACGGCGGAACGATCATGACCGAAACACAACAGCAACAGCAACAGCAACAGCAACAGCAACAGCGACAGTGACAGTGACAGCGACAGCAACACTGAGATACTGTATCCAAGACGTCTTCTTTCCTGGCTTCGATATTACACAGGTGAAGCCCACTAGCATCTAGGCCTAGCGCGTTTATGGGCCGCCCATGGCTCCATCGGGCGATAGATATTGCAACGGCAGACGCAACGTTGTTTTGTTTAGCTAGCGGCTTTGTCGTGGCAGCCTGAAGAAGGAGGCGAGCTTGACACTGTGAGGTCGCGGTTATGGAAAAACAAGGGACCTCAGCTGGTGTGCTTGAAAGCTGTTACAGAGCTGAAGGAATACCTGATGCTCGTCGAGAAGTAGGGATGAGGCCCGCAAACCAAACCTTGTTGGGCTGTAGAGTTCTGTTCTTTGCTAGGGTATCTGTGCTCTCAGGATCTTTTGCTCTGCCAAGCTCAGCATCACGGTACTTGTCGAACCCCTGCGCGCTTCCCGCCTTGTCTCGCCTGGGCTCAGTGTCTTTGAGATGTAGAAGCGCGCTACCGACTCAGTGCCGAGGAGGTTCCACCACTCCCTCCCCCCAATGTTTTACCCCGGTCACAGGTACATATGTCCATGTGTCTTGACAAGAAGAGGAGCAGTCATCTTGCCAACATTGGCTCAAGTCGAGTCAAGTTGAACCCTCAACAAAGACGCAATCCAAGCTAATGACAGGCAGGCATGCCCTGCAAGCGTCTCAGGGGGGGGTTTACATCTACTGTATACTACAGTATTATTACTCTTGGTTGAGGCTAATTATCTCAGACACGGCATCGGTTCAAAAGAGGAGAGAGGCGCCAAGTCCACCCGCAAAGTGGCCGAGACGAGACATGACATGCAAACGGAACAAGCGCTTGTTTCTCTTTTTGGTTTCCGGGAAGTCAACTCGATACGCACGTATGGGATTCCAGCAATGGCCATCCCTGTGGCACCTGTGGTAACGGTGGAGTAATCAATACTGTAATTACTCTACTTGCATACAGACAAGTTGTATCCATACCCATACTCCACAGCCACTAACATCAATGTCCCTGCAACGCGTTTATTTGCTATTACCTTGAGAACTTACATTACCGTACCTTGGCTTACTCACTACGTACCAACTTGGTTGGTTCACCTGATGCTGCTGGGTTTTCCGCGGACTCGAAACTCCGTTATGACAGCACTGCTATAGTGCAATACCGTTTGGTGTTACTAATGATGGCGTAGCGGCGCCGGACCCAATAAGAGATCCGCTGGCAGTGCTGGTATTAGTTTTTCCGTGCTTCTGTTGGTGTTTTTCTTGGACTGCATCCGTCGTTGCAGCTTTCGGCCGGCGCTTGTGAGAGGAGGGGAGGGGAGGGGAGGGGAGGAAGAAAAGAAAATGATACTTTACGTCATATCATTTTTGTTATTGATATTGACCATTGGAATCCTGCCAGGGAACAAACTGAGCCGCCCACCTCTCATG
>JAJJWN010000173.1:0-23515 GCA_021655885.1 Fusarium abutilonis | reverse complement strand
CTTTTTTATTTCCTTTCTCTTCCTTTTTTGTTTTTTCTTGTTCTTATCCATCTTCGCGACCTCACATAACGACAATTGCTGATCAAGTCATCCTCAATAGCGATGAAATAAGAATCCCAAGAGTATCCCCCGCCGCCCCGTCAGCGACCTGCGAGGAACGCTCCCAACCCCCACCATCGACCGACCGGCCTCACTATATCTGTCAGTGAGCAGAATCTATTCTGTTTGCTTCGCATAGCCTTGGAAATCATCCCTTCGGGCACGGTGAAAGCAAAAGAAAAAGAAAAGAAAAAAGCAAGAAACAAGACTTCAACTTTGTTGAAAACCAAGCCGCGATTCTTTAGCCATGGAGGTGCACGAGATAACGTTGTCCGGTGCCCGGAGCCCGGCCCTAGAAGGCGTATCCACTCCGCCGGATATGCCGGTCAAGGAGAAGAACCGTCACCGCTTGCTCCGAAGCATTCAACGTATATCATCGACGCCGTCGTTGAGTGGACTGCGCCGCTCGAGATCTGTTGGAAGCCGTGGAAGCCCTTACAGCACACGAAGTACCCTCTCGTGTGTCAGTCTCGCTGCCGCTGGACCACCTCAGACTCCCTACAGTGCCCGTTCATCAACTCCACAGCCTTCGCCTCTTGGTCTCCCCAGCGCCTTGAATTCGACTCCCTCTTCTTCAGGAGAATTTCCTTTTGAAACCCCCGAAAGCCATTTGGCCATCCGTAAAGTCGAAAATGGCACACCACTCTCGACCCCCGTGACGGCGTCTCTTCCATCCGAGTTTCGATCGAAACAGGATCTACAGACTCGAGTCCGCCCTGGCGTAAAACCTATCCAAAAGGGACCTTTCCGCTTTTGGGAAAACATGCCAAATGAGCTTCAGATCCATATCTTCTCCTTCTTCCAACCAAAGGAACTTGTACAGGCATCTCGAGTTTCCAAGGCATTCTACAAAACTTGTTTTGACGGTCAGCTTTGGACATCACTCGATGCCTCAGAATTCTACCGCGAAATCCCGGCCGAATCGCTTGCCAGGATCATTGTTGCGGCTGGCCCGTTTATCAAAGATCTTAACCTCCGAGGATGTGTCCAGGTCGAGCACTACAAGCGTACTGAGGTCATTGTGAAGGCATGCAAGAACCTCATGAATGCAACTCTAGAAGGTTGCCAAAATTTTCAAAAGACTACGCTTCACAGCCTACTTCGAAGCAACGAGAAACTGGTCAGCCTTAATCTTACTGGGCTGACTGCAGTATCCAACACCTCATGCAAGATCATTGCCGAATCTTGTCCCCAGCTTGAAGTCTTCAACATTTCCTGGTGTGGAAGGGTAGACGCTCGAGGCGTCAAAACAGTGGTTGAGGCATGCCCGAGGTTGAGGGATCTGCGTGCTGGTGAGGTTGGAGGTTTTCACAACGTCGCAACTGCTGAAGCTATCTTCAAGACAAACAATCTGGAGAGGCTGGTTTTGAGTGGATGCGCTGAGCTCAATGACGAAGCGCTCCAGATCATGATTCATGGCGTCGAGCCTGAGGTTGACATCTTGACCGACCGGCCCATCGTACCAGCCCGGAAACTACGCCATTTAGACCTAAGCCGCTGTGTCCGACTCACTGATGCAGGTGTGAAGACGATGGGTCACCTAGTGCCGGATCTTGAAGGACTGCAGCTCTCTGGCTGCAAGCTACTAAACGACGGTGCTCTTGAACCTATCCTGGCATCAACTCCTAGGTTGACACATCTCGAGCTTGAGGACCTCGAGAATCTCACAAACTCGATTCTATCGGAGCATCTCGCCAAAGCCCCGTGTGCAACCTCGATAGAGCACCTTTCTTTGAGCTATTGCGAAAACATTGGGGACACAGGAATGATTCCGGTTATGCAAACTTGCACGAAACTTCAAAGCATCGACCTGGACAACACCCGGGTTAGTGACCTTGTCCTTGCCGAGGCGGCAGCGATGGTTACGAAGCGCTCTCGACGATCTACGGAAACTGGAACAATACCGAAACTTACTCTCCAGATGGTCGTCTATGACTGCCAAAACGTTACCTGGACTGGTGTCCGCGAGGTGCTCTTCCGTAACACCCAGGTCAAGGCCATCTCTGGCCAACCGGGTCAAGTGAGCTACCCAACTGAGATGATCGGGCTTAAATGCTTCTATGGATTCCAGATGACCGTTGATGAGCATCAGAAGCGGGTCTTGCGAGGTGATTTCGCATCCGCTGGCCGTCTAGAGAGGAAATGGGCAGACTATATGCAGGCCACCGAAGAAGCGGGCATGGCAGGTTCGGGCTACCGGAGACGCAGGCGCCGAGCCAGAGAAGCCCAAGCCCTCCACATGGACGAGGAAGACGGTGGCTTTGGTCCAACCGGTCGCCGGAGGGCACGCACATTGGGCTCATGCGCTGTCATGTAAGCCTTTGAGACAATATATACGATACAACAAACGATTGCACATTAAGGTGCAAAATTATCGATATGAACACAAACATATATGGGAATACGCTCACGGAGTACGGGTCTGGGTAAATGGATAGGAGTTCGGTCTGGGACAGATTTTTCTTGGTCTGCTGGTAAATCAACAGATGGCGTCAATTCAATGGTAGATTAGGGCATTTTCTCCTTTCATGGCGATAGGTATTTTCTTTGCTTCCAGCATATTGAACAACGTTGTGCGTATCTGTATAGACAGTCGAGTACATGGAACGCGAATACAAGTCAACATCTACAATACTCCCGCAATTTTGGAGCTTGCTTGCGTGTCTATCTTACATGATCTCGGTCACTACCCGCTCACCTCGAAGTGACTTCCACCACCGCGAATTCCTCGCCAACTCGCCTTCTTCACCCCCTACGATATGCGACCACTTCTGCAGAAATTCGTCCGTCGCCTCCCAACTTCTGCAATCCCACGGTGATCCTGTATGTGCTCCAGCGACGCTCCCCCAGCAAGTCAGGTGGTTTAGCGAGTCATGGAAAAACTCATCCTCATCCATGACATTCATGTGCTTGATAATATTATCTCTGATATCTCGGAAAGGAATCACGTCGAGGAAAGGATGATGCTCGACAAGGACTTGTTGTCGCGTAGGCCGCAGGTCAAAGTGTAGTGCGCGAGACCCGCGCTGGACGGCCGCGACGATAGCATCTGTATTGGGCTCTGCGTCCGCGTTGGCCCGGTAGAAGGGCGAGACGGCATCATCTGAGCAGTACATGGAGCGCGTTATCCCCAGTGAAAGACAATTCTCGAGCATAGCGCTAATCATGCAGATGATGTCGATGTGAAGCGTGTTCTTATACGGGTCCGGTACAACAGGGAGGAGGACTTCCTTTGAAGGATTGGGGATATGAAGTATAGGGCAACCGCAGTTGAAGAATACTACAGAGGATGTGTTTTCTTCGTAAACAGGGTTCATGGCGAGCCATTGATCAAAATCATCCATGAGATGATTCGGGTCCCAGAGTGTGCTCCCATCTGTTGAGAGTGAGGTCGATGTCCCAGGATCAGTCTGAAGATACGAGGGGTTAATAGTTTCAACATCCAATAAACCTGGCAGTGGGGTGAGCTCTCCTCCATTTAATGTACCATGAAGAAGAGAAACCCCGTCGCTTTCTGGGGTCTCTGTTCCAAGTTCTGCAGCACGACTCTCTAACTCTTGTATACGTTTCCGCTGCTTTTCCCCTGAGATTATATGATATCAGCCACTGCTCCTCATAGAATCCACGGCCGGCTTGCAACAAGACAAAGGCTGCCGCTCCCGTGTCACTCACTGTATGTCTGCTGGGCTAGGCGATTCTGCATGCGCCGTTTCTCGGGGTCGCGACGGACGACCTTCTTCTTCACAGCTGATGATCCGGTATGCGATGGCTTACTCGCGTCCGTTAAGCGCTGTGAGGCTCGATTGCTTTCTTGACCCATATCTTTTAATGCAAGCAAAACTCCTGGTTTGTCGGCTTACGAGTTAAATGAAGAAGTCGGGCATGTTGAGCGAGGACATCGTTAAGCCTCGAGTAAGCCATGAAAGATTATGGCTGATATCAGCCACAGAATCCGCAATCTTCATGGTTCCTATCTGGGAATAGCTCCATACTTATATCAGCTTACCCTATAGATAGTTCCAGACAATACTTTTCAAGGAACCAGGGAGGATACCCACGGGAATGGATGGCCGCGGTAAAGTCGGGACAATTCCGAATTCTTTATCTTTCTCTCTGGGAGTGGGAATAGTATTCATTCCAGTCAGGGTCAAGCTGTGTCGTGGAAATTCGCGAATGTTGTCGTTAGGTACGGATGAAGCCCTTGTCTAGCTTGAATTAGGAGCTGGTAGGTAGATCACCGATTCATTCAAGATGAAACGGACTTGATCCGCCAATCACAGCCTTGCTCGGTACAACAAACTAGGTTACTTTGACGGAGAACTACATACTGCAGAAAGTTAGTTTCTTCGAAATTCATATCCACGCGTCATTAGGAAGCTAGCTGATATGAAGCAGGCGACTCCGGATTGGGCCGGACGAAACGGTACAATGATAGTCACAGTAGCATGGCGCTATTCCCCTCTCCTAACGTTGAAGATTCAAAATCAATTCAAGCTTTCCTGTGTGAGTGGCTCCATAACTGTAAACTATTAATTTCCCCAACGGTATCTCGCATACAGTAGACCTTATTGCCCGTGTAGGATCGTCCGTACAATTTCCTCGGCACCGATACATCGGACAGCCGTTGACGGACGGTTGAGCAGACAGGTGGGGCCGGAGCACTTCGGCATGTGCACAACCGAGCACCGAGGTCCCTTGGATTACCACCTACACGGAGTACGGTGCAACTTCTCAGTTAGACCATGCACCATGCGATAATACAACAAGGACTTCCACAAACTTGATATCTCACTCTACGCTTCTATGGTCTCACAATAACAACATGCCCCTCGAAATAATTTATGTCACCCGTCATGGAGTAAGTCTTGACATGCCCCGGTTCCCTTAACCCACTCGAACAAAGCTCATCCGCAGCGGCTTCTTTGTTCCAAGGTTGACAGACCGGTCTTGAATCTAGTTCCGGTCCGGTTGGAGTGTTGATCCTTTGACTGGTGTCTACTCTGCCTTCATACGGTCACCAACAGGAATCCCCGCAGACCCTGCTCTGACGTCTCATGGAGTCTCACAAGCAAAGGAGATGGGCAAGCACCTGATGACATTGGACCCTCCCATCGACGTCGTGTACTCGAGTCCATACTACAGATGTTTGCAAACAATAACGCCTTTTGTTGAGCTCAAACAACAGCAGAAAGACGATCCTAGCACCAAAGACACTGCGACCGCCATAATTCGCCCAGAGCACGGGTTAGGTGAGTTTTTTGGGGCAGCGCCTTTTGACCACCCAATTCCAGCATCACCTAAGCGACTCAAGGAGCTATTTCCAGCATTTGATGAAAACTACGTGTCTGCCATAACTCCTTCGAGAAAAGGCGAAACGATTAAAGACCTATATGGGCGTGTTGGGGCGGCCATGCGAGCCATAATCGAACGCTGCGATATAGAGGGAAAACGTGCCGTGGTGCTATGCACACATGCCGCCGTTGTGATAGCCTTGGGCCGCGTCCTTACGGGGCGCTTGCCCAACAGTATCGAAGAAGAAGATTTCCACGCCTTCACATGCGGACTCAGCACGTACCGCCGGCGAGGCACGCAAAGAAGCACGGTGTCAGGCCCTGGTATGTTTGTTCTGTAATGGAGGTTGAGTGACCAAAGCTTGGCAATGGCAAGGCTGACAAACATTCGATCGCAGACGAATCCCAGTCGCTCATAAGCGAGGCCGGCTCTTTAGGGGAGTGGCAGTGCGAATTAGACAGTGATTGTAGTTTCCTGAGCTCTGGAGCAGAACGAGGCTGGTAAGTTGGCAAATGCGTACCCTACTCCCCACTCCCAATCGTTACAATTACTACATCTGGTTTGGGCTGCTAACACTAGATCCAGGAGATTTCTAGGCGACGAATCGTTTCCAGGGACTGGCTCATTATCTCAAGTCGAAGCCGAGTCTAAGCTGTAGAAGCCGGCTTGAGGTCTTGAGAGTCCCTGATGAGAAACTGCAGGTTGGTTCAGAGGGGCTTGAAAAACGTTGGACACATGGCCAGACCCTTGTTGCAACCTCGTCGAGAATTAAAGTGTGGAATACCTGGAATACCTAATTGAAAGCGCCCAAAAAACCGCTCTCACACATCAATGATACCCGTGCTCATCGACCCTAAAGGGTTTCCCATTACTATAGGCATCGTTGAGTATCGTCCAGCTCAGGCTTAAATTGGAACGGACCCCTGGCACTAGGAGGTCGCTACAACGTGCTTCCCTCTGCACGCGGAAACGGGATCTTTGTCGATCTACGACCCCTGTCTGGAGCTAACCAAGCTTGAAGTTGTTTGTCGGAGAAATTACGTAACTGAACCGAGAGGCTGCAGTGTAATTGCTTTGGTGGAGTAGTTTCATAAACGGTTGAACTGTCACTGTTACTGAATTGCGAGCAAATGATTTCCCTTACATACAGCCCATCAAAATTTTTATTAGTTTCAGTCTGAACGAGAATAAATATTGTACTTTGTAGCCTGATAGCCTGGATACATGCATAGATGGGCCCGGGGACCGTGATGAGAAGTGACGTGATGAGAAGTGACGTGATGAGAAGTGACGAAGTACCTCACCTGGTTTTGCATTGTCGCGAAACTAGCCATCTTGAGAGTTTAACACGGTTGGCATTTGACTGTAGCAAACCCAGTAAAGTCTTCTTGGCATCTCGCTTCTTGAACGAACGCGCGAAGGACACGGCTTGTTCAGTAGGCTGTTGAAAGACCATTGCCGGACCAGGGGTCAGGACTCAGCAAAATGGGATTAACGATCGGGTTTCCATTCAAAAGGAAGATGAAGGCCTATTCAAAGGTAATCTTTGGTTAGTGTCATGACTCAAAGAGCCAACATGACTCCTAGAAAATTGCAAACTTGGTTTAACGAGTTTGCTGAATATATATCCATCCAACGGCCCGTATCACCCGTGTACCGTTGCGAGTGAGCTTGTGGAGGATAACGGGTATTGGGCAAAGTAAAGGCCCAAACCCGGAGGTGAGGAGTGACAGTAAAGTCATGTTTCATTTGTCCGCTACCCAGTCTTGCCAGTGCTAGTATGATGGATGGCCTGTCCAATTTGTTCTCCGGGTATGAGATCCGTGAGATAGTGCTGGTTTTGGTAACTCGACCTAACTAATACATAATTAGGTAGGTAGCATAGAAGGTGGAGAGGTGATGGTGGAAGCGGAGTTTGAGAAGACAAAGGGGAAAACTAATCTAGAGTGAAAGATATCGGACTGTTTGGTATCGAAAATGTCCGACACGGATTTCTTCGTACTAAATATTGACATTCTCTATAGAGTATGGTTGGTGAACCGCAACCGAAAGCCATAGAGTGCCACATATCTCATTACTGAGTACCTTACCTTAGGTAGGTAGTTGGGGGTTGAGCTAACGGTTGAAGAATACCAACCATGAGTGTAACCTACCTACCTAGCCAGAACGAGTAGCGCGACAGACGCCAGGCGCTTGGATCATGTGCTTGCGCTTCGCTTCGCTTCGTTTCAAGGAAGGCAGCCACACCTAAGGTAATGTCTGGATTCACTCGCAAGGCAAGTGCTTCCACGAGGCTCAAGTCGAATGAGCTTTCCTACCTCGGCTATGGAATGGAAGCCACACTCTACTTCTATTGCCTCAGGCCATGAGTGAAACAAGACAACTCCCTTCATCGCTCACCGACACTGCAGACATTCGTAATCTTCAACCTCCATCATCCTTGTTGATATTGGCCGTCATCTCTCACTTTTGTCAACTTGCAACTCTTCGTGCAGGACGGATACAGCACATTACAGCATGTATGTATGTATTTACATACAGTAACAACTCGACACCGCCATAAGCAACGACAAGTTTCTGCAACGTCTCCCGGATTAGGATTAGCAGGGTGTGGCTGGCGTCGCACCTGTGCAGCCATCCGTCGCGTCAACCTGGGCCCGACAGGCGTCGGCCAAGGCAATTTCAGCAAAAAGCAAAATCGCCGCTCTTGGTGTCACAATTCACCTTGACCGCGCTCGTCAATGTGAAAAGCCGATGACGCCCCGCCGCATGGCTCCACGCAACTTGCTAGGTTATCACGATACCATGACGGTGCCCCGAGACGCTATCGCGCGCCTATACTGAGTTCAGTGGGACATAAGTGGTCGCTATCGATCTGGACATGCCGCCATCTGCAAGTATCCGAATACTGTAGATTTGATATATGATCCGTGGTTAATGTATCACTTTTCTGCTGCTGAATATTCTCAGAAAATAACACATCTGCGGCATTGGTCTATTTCCAGTCCCGAATAGCGATCGTCAACGTTGATATTGTCACCACGATAAAGATCAACCCGAGATAGAGAGAGCTACCACTGGTTTAAGCATTTGGAAGTCGTCGCCCAGCTCTTGCGATAACGGATGTCCACTGCTTGCTCTTACCTGGCTTGGTTTCTTAGTACTTATGTTATGGTCTCGCCCCCCAAGACCGGGTCCGACATAACCGTTTATTGCCATCATCAGGTCGAGACACACCGGGCTAGACGTCGCATGTTCTGTACAGCAGGAAATGACTTGTCGAAGCTCAAATTGGACTGCGTAGTTCGCTACTGATGAGTCGTCTGCACTTAAGCGGAGCAAGAGCTCCAACACGATACATGTCAGATTCGACCCAATACCTCTCAGATTCTCCACCTCTTACCGTTTTTACTTATTTATCTTGTCAAACTCATGTACCCAATTGCCCAGGCCTGTGTACACCGCTGATTGGAAGTCAGCACCTCGTCTGTCTTCTACTTTCCTCTCTTCTCATGCAGTACCGGGGCAGGCAAAGTTCTTTGCTGAGGAGTCATTACCTCTGATTGGTCTATCTAACCAAAGCCCGTCCCGATGCCTTTTACTCCATCCCGTTCGCCCTCCCCGCTTTGGCCAAACGCTCGTTTAGTCTCCATGACCACTAATTGAACCTGTTGTGACCATGGTGGCGGTTGTCAATCTCTACATCCGGATTGCCATTTGAATCAGGATGTCGTCCCCAGCTCTCGTATGCACGCAAGAAAAATTGTATGTTGGCTGCCAGAATGTCAGGTTCTCTACCCGGGTTTCGCCTATATACAGTGGTTACTCTACTATGGCTGTTGGTATCTCAGACGTTTCGCAAACAATCCTGGTTTTACTGGAAATGCAGCTGACCACTGCAGTCCCAGGAGGATGGTTCGAGAGGCGCACGCTACTGGGCATACGACCAACCAGCACTGTGTTTAGTTAAATGCGAGCAAACAAAATTTCTACGAGACGGCCTGCACCCAGCTCCCTACGACAGTCAAGTCGCGGCGAATTGGTTCAAATTAGACGCACCAGTACAATGGCAACCCCCGGGTTTGCAACAATCCCTCGTCCTTGTGCCAATCGAGCGAGATCTGGCTGGGATCTGAATGACAGGGTTGACCCTGGACGCCGCAACTTTGGTTTAACGCGATCTCAATGGAGAGACGAACAGGGGTGCCGGGGTGCCTTAACCTCAACTTGGCACATCCACAGTGCTCAACTTCAACAACTTGAATAGCACCGGTCAGACAGGTTGATTGTTGGAAACGATACCGCTTCGTGATTGGATTTTTTCAGGTAAAATGTTGGCTGTCCCTGCTTTCATCCTGGGCCGCTTGTTTTAAGTATGAAGCACAGTCAAGTACCGTACACTACCTACGTAGGTAGTTGTGGCCTGTATACGTACCTTGGGTTATTAGGGATGGGTTACTCCGCTCAACTACCCTCCCCTTACTTCTAAACGATGCGGATCCCTTGGCCCGCTTGAAGCCATATCTATACTATAAGTAAGTGCGAACTCCTTTCATATCACGCCTTTTCATTCTTATGTTTTCGCCCAGTTACATATTCTTCTACTACGTAGTAGCCCCGTGGATATGGAGATTGCTAGTGTAAGTTTACGCTAGGCGTAGTAGCACTAAGGAGAATTGATTTGCATCGCGTTGCGGCTCCTGGAACGGGTTTTAGAGCCCTACTCCATGTATTGGAGGGATGCATCATACATACGATACGCGGCTTCTGGTGCTCCACCAAGGATGGCAGATGAAGCAGCCTGCAGAAAAGGGCATGGCAAATCAGGGTGATCGTCCCGTCACGGTTCGGCGGGCGTCTATAAGTGCTGACACGATGCTCTGACGCAGTGACAGTGCCTTAACTCAGGAAAGTATCCGCAACGAAGCTGGCTTGACGGCCCCAGGTACGGATGGCACCCCGGCTGATACATTGCTTCTTTTCTCCACCTTATCTCCTCTGGTGGCGGGGAGTGAATCCCCCAGAAGAGGCGCTTTGCCTAACGCCAAGTTGGACTGTTGGTAGCGTCTACTATCCTCTCGAGCAGGGGTGGCACACAGACCCCTTCATAAGTCCGGACAGTCACTTAATCAGCTTTCTTTGATGTTGGTTATTGCCGATTTCAGGTACCAGAAAACAC
The DNA here is from genome assembly GCA_021655885.1 of Fusarium abutilonis. Taxonomy (NCBI): domain Eukaryota; kingdom Fungi; phylum Ascomycota; class Sordariomycetes; order Hypocreales; family Nectriaceae; genus Fusarium; species Fusarium abutilonis. Next base: position 12,945 of record JAJJWN010000173.1, on the reverse strand, counting down.
AAGAAGAAGAGAAAGCTTGGGCTAGGAAAACGACCAAATGTTCCTTAAACTTACCCACATATCAGTCCTCGACACATCGCTAGTTGGGTACAAGAGAGCAAAGTCCCCTCCTGTCGAGGCGCTCATATTTCGAAAAGGTACCCGGTTTTCATTACATATTTTCGGCCTACATCCTCCCTTCTTAAATCCCTTTACTCACCCTTCGCCCCTTGCTTAACAGTTGTGCACCAGAGCGCTTCTAGTTCGACCTGCCTTTGCCCTTTCGCCAGCCTCCAAGGCTTCAAACTGCCACTTCTCGCCTTCCTGATAACTCTTCAAGAGGCAACACATTCCACCTGAATCATAACAAGCATCTCTGGAACATAACAAATACCCAACACCATTTACAGCGTCACTCCCGCTTACCGGAGAATTATTGCCAATATGAGCACTCATTCATTCCTCGATATGGATGGGGCTTCTGAGAAACCTTCAGGTAACTCAAGGGAAGGCTTGGGCACAACAGGCCACACCTATCAATGCTTAATCCCACCACAAACCCCACCAGGCTCAGATTCAGGAAGCCCTAGAGTAAAGATTGAGGGTGAGTTTTGGGTTATGCCTAAAAGATGTCAACCGTCCACGATAGAATAGTAACTAACATCGACTAAAGAGTTTAAAAGTATCCCGGGACTACAAAACCTCGTATTGCATCAAGGGAGCTCATCTCAAAGGCTCCCTAGTTTAGGGGAGTTCGATCAAGGAGTAGAGGCTCTTGTTCGAGCCCATGGACCAGCAAACGCTTGGTCTCCCCCATCCCAATTCCCTTGTCTCTCTCGCAACCCGACCATTCTTGAGCCTTTGAAGTCTATCAATCAACCTCAGCCATCGTGGTCTCTTAAAGACCAACCCGCGGAAGATTCGGTCAGCAACCATCCTATTTCAAGGCGGGGAACCATCAGCGGCCCTAGTCAGTACCATCCTGCTATTGAGCATTCTCGACCACCTCTGCACAGCAACTATGGCAACCCCGACGCATACTATGGCTATGCAGCCAGCAGCCCATCTATTCAAGGTCTTCCAGGAATGGGCTGTTACCCAAGCCCGCCACCCGAGGGCGAGATGCGCCACATCAACCAAAAATACACAACAGAGGAGGGCGACTTCATCATTTACGCCTGTCACGACAAGAAGCTGAAGTGGCAGCATATCAAGCAAGAATTTGCTGCCCGATTTGGACGCACTCCCGAACGTACTGTCCAAGGTCTTCAGGCTTGGTACTACCGTATGAACATGCGTATACCTATTTGGGACCAGGATGGTTGGTTGTGCTTTGATAACGAGGACGATCTTGAGCCCCGTCATGTCAGCATCAAGTGCCGTGAGCGTGACAGTCAAGACAAGCCTGCAGAGCCTCTTGGCCTTGCCCAGCGGTACCCTGAACGGGCTGTCAACTATCCCTGGGTTGACCCTGAACTAAAACTCAAGGCCAGAGACTGGGGTATGTATTTTCGGACTATCCAGATGATGTGTCAGTGACACTAACAATGTTTGTAGCCAATAAGCGAGCTATACAATATCGCGAGAGACGAGAGCGGCGGCGAAGAAAGGAGCTGCGACGGCTCAAGCTATGAATGAAGCGAAACGATGCTACCACCAATTTCGAAACAAGCCCACCAACAATAAGCAACATGCTTCAACCAACGGTATGAGTACCATCAACGAAGACCAAGTGGCTTTGGCCCTCTCAATGACGAAGCGAACGTTCTATTCCTTTTCGACTGAATTTCTATACAAAGTTTTCCGACACGACCGAATCTCCGACGACACGAATATCATGCATCACACGTTATCATACCCTGACGCATGTTACCACCTCTCCTTTGGGATGCACATACATTTCATTATATTTTTATTTTTCGCCCCTCTGGTACTTTTAAAGATGGACGAGGGCAGACCGGGATGGAATATTACCCAGTAAGACTGGATGTTTACTAGGTCTGGCGTTGAATGAGCGAGGGCAAGGAGAGACCACGGGCTGATGAATCCTGTCATTATGTTCCACGTATTTGTATTACTAGACAGGCCATGATGGATGATCTTAAAAATAATGTGAGGCATTGCTATACGATAGGGAAGGACTTTGGGGGAAAACAGTCCGTATGTAAGATCTTGATTTATTAATATTATGCCACATCGATTGTTCACTATGCCCCGACAGAAACTTTTGGGTTCGATGTTTATTGTGACTTACTTGGCGTCAGTTTATAACACAGTGGGACTAAGCTAAGTGCAGAAGCTGTCGTGTCCAGCATTTAACTGAGGACATGATCTGCTGCAGCGCCTACCTTGGATGTACATATTACCATATCCTACCTAGCCTCGTGGGCATGAGCAGTGTCCGAGTACACCAACTCGACTCCTTCGGCATTCGCCTTTGTATCAAAGAGCGAAGACAAACAAACAAAGTTGAAACGGGCCAGGCCGTCTACGCAGGGCTTAAAAGTACGGATGCCTCGAAGGCACGTGGTCGAAGGAGGGTGTATCTAGGAGTGGTGCAGATACAAGGTGCTTCTGTGAAAAAGAATAGAACACTGTGATGTCTAGTCACCAACAACATTCCACACGCATCAAAGAAGAAAGCGTCGGCGCACAAGCCAGCCCACCAAGAATTGTCTCAAGAAAGACTTGAAAGATGACACACACACTCATGCGTGAGATGCCCTCACTCCGCACGAGCAAACAAACAAATTTGACCGTGTGACAGAATTTCCGAGTCTATTTATTCGACAAAAGAAGGTTGGCGATACCGGATTGGAATTGTTGCTGGCTGTTGGTGGTTGCTTGACCTGGGTGTTCGGCTAATGTGACGAATGGTGATGGTGTCGTGCCCCAGGTGTATACCGTTGTGGCTTGGACAATCAAGGGCCCAAAGAATACTGTAGCATCTTTGATTGACATTTATTCATACACCATCTGTTGGCCGTTGGCCATGATACGAGGCTGGGATATGCATGTTGGACATGTCGATTTCGCTGATCAAAAGCGGGCTGAAGTGCGACGCCTCAAAATCTTTAGTGACAAACAACCTAGCGAAAAGCACGACTGTGTTTCATATATGCCCTGATACGAGCCATGGTGGCATCGTCGCCGTCGCCATTGTTCCCCTTGAGGACCATTTCATCGTCGTCGTCATAGTATTCGTCGTCAAACTCCTCGTCGTCTGATGCATTCCCATTGCGGTACCCGTAAGGACGCCGCCCGTATTCGTCGTCCGACTCCACCTCATCCTCAGGATAATCTGCTGTGTAGTAGTTTTCGGCTGCCAAGGTTTGCTTTGTTAGTTCTTATTCTCATAGAGAGGTCTTCACACTGGGTGGTGTCGCTTAAGAAAACTGAAATGACTCACCATTTTCATCTTCCTCATCCTCATCAAACTCTTCATCCTCGTCGCGCTCGGGGCCAAAGAAGAGGTTGCTTTCCTCCTTGCCGTCAAGGACCAACACACCGACATCTGTTGGTGCTACGTTTACCGTCATGGCATGGGCCGGGATACGGACGTATTCCTCAATGACCCAGTCGTCATCGTCGTCCATATCGCTCCCATCGCTCATGGTCATACTCACGTCGTTGGGCCCAGGAGCGTTGGAAGCTACTTCTGGGTGACGCTCCTGGTATCTCTTGGCTGGGACCTTTGGCCTAAATCTGGCACGTTCCGCCTTTTGCTTCTCTTGTTCCATCTCTTGAAGGTTGGCTCCAATTTCCTTCATGACCCAGTCATTCATATCAGCCATGATCTTTGACATATCCTCGTTATGTGGGTTCATAACCGATGTTGGCAGCGGAGCCCGTGTGTTGGCTTCTGGTAGAGGAGAGGGCTGCCTACTTCTTGCTGCCGGTTTCTTGAGGCGTCGCTCTTCTGCTGGGCTTTCTACAGATATGGATGTGGGCTGACCTTGCTGGCCGGTTGACACCACAGAATCTTGAATGGACTTGAGAGCTTGTGATGCTCGTTGGCTGGCCTTAGCACGACTGCGTTCGACGAAGACAGCAGGCCCATAACGCACTCGCTTGTTAAGGCCAGCGCCAGAGAGTTGACTCGTGTTGGGGGACATCATCATCTTTTTTGATATATGGAAGCGCCGCTGTTCGGAGGGCTTTGCGATATCGACCGACGTGGTGTCTGGGGTAGAGGGGGCATCCGCAGGAGTTGTTGCCTGGGTATTGACAGTACTTTTTATGTGAGGTGCATCATCGCTGGGATCCGAGACATGAATAACAGGCTTTGCATCACGAGAGGATATTGCTGAAGCTTCCTTTGCCGAAGGCCGAGGACCGACGTGTCTCCTCTGATAAACCCAGTTGCTGTCGCTTCGATGGCGTTTCGCGCCTTCGTCAAACTCTGGAGTAAATTAGATCCTGTAATAGTAAATATGTAGGGGTAGGAGAGAGCGTACGGAGAAAGGTCACAGGTGACTCGTCATCACGTTTGCGCTTTACGCGGATGAGGTGAGGTGGGATAGACATGGTTTGTTTCTGTTGGAGGTGGTGCTGATGCGGTCGAACAGCAAAAACAAGAGAGCAGCCTTGAGCTATTGAACCAGATTGTAAATTCTGTATGTGAGGGTGTCGATAGAGAGCCGCGCGATGCTATAGCCTGCGATTATGTTGGGTTGGACTGGGTTGAGTCGTGATGCGGACGATGAGGTCAGAAGTTGACTATTTTTTTCTCTACCTACCTATTTTTTGTTTGGATGCGAGGTCACCCACTTTCCGGAAGGTGGGGCCTCAGCTGAGAAGAGACTCCGGAGAGTGGGGCCATCTGCAAGCGGTCATTATTTAACTATGTAGGTAGCTAGTGGGGGCCCAGTCATAGTGTAGGTTTTGATCTCCAGTTGTTGAAAACAGATGATAACAATTGGAAGGTTATGAAATAGGCCGATCAACTGATCACTATATAGAACAATGTATAAGTCTCTATCTGAGCTGGCAAATTGACTTGCGGAATATTCCGAGCCTAGAATCAAGAATGGCTTGAGCGAGACAAGACAACCTTAGTGCCGCTATGAGCAGTGGATGTGTTGAGCTGGGGAGTGGAGACAATCAACGGATGGGAATCTCCTGAACTTGGAGCTGCCTGCCGGGGTCGAAAAGATAAATGAGAAGTCATGATGGAATCTCAATCGGAGCAAGATTTGCATGAGTATAATATCTTTTCATGATAGTTGGCTACCTAGGTAGTTAAATCAATTGCTGACTCAAGCAAGGTAAAAGGCGTTCTCATCAGATCAGCGTCATTGCGGCTGCAAATCGATGGAAACGGTTGGAATGCGGGGCGCACGGCTCACCTCGTTCCATGGTCTACCTAATGCTATGGTCTCACAAGCTGCTACCATGAGATATATTGTGCAGTGAAGCCACGGGTCGGGTAGTTGCGGTGTTCCTATGTACGTGCATGAACAGGGAAAGTCTGCTTCATCAATATCTACAGTTTTCCCAATCTGATAAAGGCCCTAGTATTAATAACATGGATGCCATTATCTTTAATTAATACAGGCATTCAATTGACCTTGATCTGCAACTACCAAGCAAGGCACCGAAGCTAATTGGTACGGAGCCAAAAAAAAAAAAAGCTATGTTGCTGCAGATCGTGATCAACCCCAAGATTGCCTATCCATCCTGGGGGCTTCAACACCAACAAGAGGCATGAAATGTAGGTAGCTTTATGCAGCTTGAAGAAGTGGATTGGAGCTATTGAGTTCCAGAACATTTTACCGATAATTAAAAACTATACCACCATCTACTTTCTTGTCGACTTTAAAGTTTTGTACCCTGCTCAAGCCGCTTGATCCAAGAGCAAGCATCTCTTAATGACGTCCTAGGTATGGCCTTTCTCTCTACCCATCCCTGGTGCCACCTAGGTAGGTAATTGTGAGGTGACCTCCCTCCCTCCAAATGGGCTGTAAATCCCCAGCGGCATTGAGTGGCACTCAATGGCCCCCTTTCACGTGTCCAACCCCAACGGCAAGCAAGCTTTGTTCTTCCTTGTCTTCCATCTCTCCTCACCAAGTTATTCCTAACCTTGCCGTTTGGTGTTGCATCAACTGTCGTCATCCCGTCACCTCATTCTCCTCCTCACCAACTCTGCATCATTACCTCCATCGTCTTAGACGTCTTTTCAACCTCAAATTTCATCTTCTTCTCACCCGTCGCCTCTTGTCGGTATATCGTCAATGCGTGGTGATGCCGTCGTAGTGATCCTGGGATAATTATCACTACTTGTCAACAGAGGTACGAATATCAACCCCTGCGTATCGTTCGATTCTCGCGTGCTCACCATATCGGAACATCAACGCTAACATGATCACCCTACCAGAGCCTTTCTTACATCCGTTGCATTAGAAGCCAACTCAGGTATGTGTCAAAATTGCAACCATCATCACTTCAAATTGCTCACAGAGATAGTGCATCAAAACTTACGATGGCGCCCAATACTCCTCTTACTATTACCTACAAGAAGCCTGGAACGGCACCTCCCATCTTTCTCGCAGGCTCCTTCACAAATCCACAATGGCAACCTCAAGAGATGCAATATACTACTGACGAGAATGGAGAGCATACTTTCCAAGCCAACGTCATGGCCGAACCTGGCAGAGATTACCAGTTCAAGCTTCGCATAGGGCACGGCGACTGGTGGGTTCTGGCCGAAAACTATCCCACTGGTGAGTTTATGCAGCACCCCTTATCTCTGGCATCTCTCTAACATCTTGTCCGTCAAAGCAACTGATGAATCTGGAAACGAAAACAATGTTGTGAACGTCCCCAACAATTCCACAGAAGAGCAAATCGTCCCTGCTGGCATTCATACGCCAGCTATCAAAGTGAACCACGACACACAGCCGGCTTCGACCCCCATAGAAGCAGATGATATCGAGGAAGATGCAGAAGACATTCAGCCGCCGCTATTCACACACGAGTCGTTAGATGACGCTGCCGCAGAAGATGATACGGAGGATAGTAAGGCCCCGCTCTTTGCGCACGAGGCGTTGGGCGACAGTGTCACAGAGGGAGACACGGAAGACACCAAAGTGTCGCTTTTTGCGCATGAGTCGCTAGACGAAAGTGCCAAAGAAGAGACAGAAGAGACAGAAGATATGAAAATGCCACTCTTTGCGCACGAGTGCTTGGGCGCTTATGATTTCGGAGATGACGACGCGGAACACGATATAACTCCAGTTGCAGGCATAAAAACAGGACAATACCCCAATGCAAAGTCGAAGCACGACAAAGTAGCGGAGATCGACGTCAATGATCCTACGCTCGAAAAGTTTCCTTCTGATCGTGGTTCGATTCTCGATGCCATTCGGACAATTCAGACCCACCTTGGTGAAGACCATACTCATCTTGACGACATTCCTTTGTCACCTCGTGTGGTTTCATCCAGAAGAACTAGCTTCGATTCTAACGATGACTTGTGCTTATCGCCTGCGTCCTTGAGCGCCACTGCTACAAGGAGACGAGATAGCAGACCTTCTCACAGCAGTTTCGGAAGAACGCGCTCAGCAGTATCCCTTGGTTCGATCGAAGAAGAGCCCAAGCTTTCCCCCGACACACAGCCCCGAGGTCCTCCCATTGTCTCCTTGCCTAACCCCAACTCAAAAGACAAGGATGTGTGGCAAAAGTCGCCCCCGAGTGAGGAGGATGAGGCTGTTGTGATGAAAACATCCGAGGTAAAGCCCAGTGCAAAGCCCAATAGCGTGCTATCATCTCAAATTGAAAGTCCTGAGGCCCAGATTACCCAAGACTACGACGTACCGAGCACCTCCACGACTGGAGATACCTCAAGGACCACAAAGTCTCAAGCGATCGATGAACCAACCGATGGCGCTCTACAAGCTGGGAAACCCTTGGAAGACAAGTCATCCGACAACCCTGCATCGAATGCTATTCCCTCTTCTCGAGGCGCCGATTCCGTCACTGCCTCGAGTAGTGAAAAGAGAGTGAAGAAGACAGCACCTGAAGGAGATTCGTCTCGAAACCCCCGTGGGAGCATAGTACCTACGTAAGTGCTTTTGTGCCCAAAAGAAGAACGCTGCTGACAGTAATTGTACAGGCTCATCACAGCAGGCGCGGTCGCGGTCGCGGTCGGGATAGGATGGTGGCAAGCTACTGATCGTTAGGAAGAATAGCCGGCATATCGATGAAGGTCTTCGACTGCTTTGGGTAGATCATAGTAAAGGAGAAGGCTTCGATGATATGTGTATCAACGGTAATGGCGCAAACCAAGGATTGAATGAAGGTCGCAATGGTTTGGCAGAAACCTATACAAATCCTAGAGACGACTAGGACATGTTCATTTCGTGGGCATAAGTTTGCTTAATTCTTTGTACCAATAATCAAGCAAAAGTCATATATATCGACTTTTGCTCATTATCAATGGATAACAATGACAGCGGAGGACGGGATTGGAGGTGAAGGTTCCTGTCCATGATAGAGTGGGGGTACGTATATACTCGCCATCGGTGTGCAAAAACTCCGATGGCCGAGAAACCACCAAAAAAATCCTACTTGGGTACATAAAGATTTGCTGTAACAGCACTTGACTTCTTTGTATAATCATTCTTCCGCCATAATGCAGCGCGTTGTAGCGAACTCTGTTTGTTCGGTTTGTGCGTTTACATCTCGACCAGCTTCTACAGCACGCACGTCATTACAACCATGCCTCAGCCAGCGCTTGTTGTCGCAGCATGTAAAACCTCGCCCCTCGCGCATGGTTCTCTCCAATCGAGTCGACCGAGCGCCTCCTTCTCGCGATGATCGACAAGGACGTCGCGACGCCCCAGGCCCTTTTGGAGGCATGAATAGGACAGTCGCCAATGTTGATCCTGCCCGAAGAGCAGGCCGACAACATACGCTACCAGCCAAAGATTCGAAGGGGGAAAACCGAAGAGAAAGAGATCACAGAAGAGGCTCGAGAGATTCCGACGATCGAAAAGCGCTCAAGATGCAGCGGGCACTAGCAACAATCTCATACGGAAAGAGAACAGTAATGAAGGAGACCATGACCGATTACGATTCTTTCGACACCTTTGACTTCATCCCCACACTCCAAGTTGCCATCAACGAAGAGCTCTTCAAGGGCATGACCGATATCAAGCCGACACCCGTCCAGAGACTTGCGATCCCAGCCCTGCTGGGACAAAGGAGTCCGGAAGACCCCAAGAAATCTACAGATGAGATGAAGTCGTTCCTACTAGCTGCTGAGACTGGTTCTGGAAAGACTCTAGCGTATCTCCTGCCAGCTATCGATGCTCTCAAGATCGCTGAGGCTGAGGACCCCGAGATCAAGGCATATCGGGAACGATGGGAGCTAGAGAGGCAACGACAACAAGCAGGTAACTCCAAAACTAAGCCTTTCGACGAGCCGCATCCTACAATGGCCCGTCCAAAGGTTGTCATTCTCGTGCCTACTGCAGAGCTTGCGCATCAAGTTACAAAAGTATCCAAGTCGATATCGCACATCGCCAAGTATAAGACAGAGCTCCTGTCTTCGGATTTGAAACCACAACAGATCCAGCGTAATCTATACGGACACAGAGGAGTCGATGTCATCGTCTCAACACCTCATTTACTCGCATCCATTGCCGACTCAGATCCCAACATTCTCTCGCGTGTGACACACCTAGTTGTCGACGAGGCCGACTCACTTTTTGACCGAAGCTTTGCACCTGTAACGACCAGCATTATAGAAAGGGCTCTGCCATCCCTGAAGCAGTTTGTCTGCTGCTCTGCTACCATCCCCCGAAAACTCAACAACTACCTCGCTACCAACTATCCCAAGATGATCCGAATCACCACCCCCAACCTCCACGCCATCCCTCGACGTGTTCAACTTGGAGTAGTCGATGTCTCAAGGGAACCCTACCGCAACAAGAAGGATCTTGCCTGTGCTGATGCTATCTACTCCATTGGTCGCGAGGCATCCGGCCATGAAGGTCCTGTCAAGGGTGAGATTGACGTCCGCCGCATCATGGTGTTTGTCAACGAGCGTGAGAAGACCGAGGAGCTGGCTGCATTCCTCAGAGAAAAGGGGATCAGTGCCGACGCTCTTCACAGGGATACCCCTGAGAAGCGTCACGGCGAAGTTCTTGAGACCTTTACATCTGCTGAGCCCCTCCGAATCCCGACCCCTTCAATCTCTTCTAAGCAGCGATCTCTCGCCAACGTGAGGGTTCTGGTTGTTACCGACTTGGCCTCAAGAGGTATCGACACTCTTGCTGTTCGTCACGTCATTCTCTACGATGTGCCACATACCACCATTGACTTTATCCACCGACTTGGTCGTGCTGGACGCATGGGTCGACGTGGTCGTGGTATTGTGCTTGTCGGCAATGACGACAGGAAGGATGTTGTTGCAGAGGTGAAGAACAGCATGTTCAGAGGACAGGCACTGATTTAGCTTTTTTTTCTTTCTCATCCCATACGAAATGTACGATAAACGATGGACGGGTATGTACAATTACAAAAGCATGAGGCTGGACAAAGTTTATTTGCGGAGGCGGGTTGGGATCTATATGATATCTTCATAGACATACTGTAAAATATCTGAGCATTCATCCTCTTTTTCTCTCTAAATATTGACAAAGCCTGATACAAACTGTTACTGTTAAAACGAGTTAACGTGGATACCACCTATTCAGCGGCTCTATCCACCCCGATCTCAAGCTCCGGATCGAAGTCAAAGCGCCGGGTGTTTCTGGTGGGCCCCGCCATCTCAGCGTGAGTACGTACCTTCATTTGTCGCGTCGGGGCGCGTACCTTTTTGGCGTGTTTCTCTTCCGCACAATATCATCATCATAGCCGCATCTCCTCTTCCGCCAAACTGCACGCCTCGAGTCCTCCCTTGTTACGCCGTGGGCCAAGTCGCAAAAGGCGACTCGATCTTTTTATCTCGAAGACGTCTCGACGCGACACAAGGACAACAAGACATCTCACCTCATAATGCCCCGAGCTAAACGCGCGCGTCGTGTGCCCGCACAATCTGCAAAAGCTCCTGCACGATCACCCACGCCCGAAGCTCATGATACTAGCGATAACGAACTCCCCCAACACGTGCAGTCTCCCGAGAGAGGCCGTAGACGGACGACGCGAGCTTCAGGTGCCCGTGTTAGCACAGCTGACGAGCAAGCTGTTCTCGCAGCAAATCGACGTTGCGATGCGGCGCTCGATAGACTGGCCAATGAGGACCCTACTTCTACGACCGGTGAAAATGTTGAGGACGGCGATTCTGGCAGTTCAATTGAAGGTGGGCGACGGCTGACAGCCACGCCAACGCACCGCAGGGATACGACAGGGCTAGATCTGGCGGACAGTGCCTTTGGTGATCTCGATGATAGTTTTGGAGATGGTACACAGCAAGGACTGCGCTCAGTCGATGCATCATCTCTCAACCTGAGTAACTTCAAGCGCAGACCGCGTCAATCCAGTATTATTGGGCGAAATGACCCTCCCATCAGACCCAGCAGCCGCGGCGGCACCACCCCCAATATCAGCTCGACACTCCACTTTGGTGCCTTCAAACGACGTGCTCGAGAGCCGAGTATTCTAGGGACTGCGCGAAAGCCCCGGCCGGAGGAGGCTGGTGCAGGACAGGAGCCAGAGTCACAGAGTGAGAGTGAGGAAGATTTCATGCCCGAAGCTGAATCAACACCGCTCAACAACCGACGGAGGACTCAGCCTGAAGTTGACGCGGAGGTTGAACTCGAGGTGGAGGCATCTGCAGGGTCTAAACAGAGAAAGCGAAAGAGTGAGGATGCGCTTCCAAGCAGTGATCGACCAGAGAAGATGTCGCGAATTGAGAGAGATGCGGAGCAAGAATCGGAAGAAGAGGGGGGCCCTGCACCGCAAAAGATTAACACTGACGATGCTGCGAGCGATTCTTCACTGTCCGAGCTTGCGTCTCCCCTAGGACCCTCGCCAGTTGGTGCTGGACGACCTGTAACGCCAATCAATGAAGAGCTCATGGCTCTGCCTGCAAGTAGCGACTCAGAAGAGGCCAACGACTTGTGGCCTGATATCCATACTTTGGCCAAGCGACGCCGAAGACCTTCTGTGACAACTCCAGTTCGCGCCGACAACTTCTCTGACGTGTCCTCACCCCCTTCTCTAACACACTCACCCAACTATGCCGAAACCCACGCACACAAACGAGGTCGAGCTACTACCCGGCGGCAACCTTCGCCTAAAGTCACAACCGCAGATCTGGCAAGCCTGCTCCCGAAGCGTCATTACAAGAAGCAACGAAATCCACTAGGACTGGAGAGCGACGAAGAGCATGACACTTCAGGTATGGCGCAGGATGAGGATGAACTTTCATATCTCGATGGTCGAGCCGCGCGGCGAAGGCGAGGCGGTCGACCAACAAGTCGTGGAGGAGCTGGTCGTTCGGGCTCACGAGGGGGGCACACGACGCAGACTCTCAAGTCTAAACAGCCAGCGTCTGACAAAAATGCTAAACATGGTGCACAAACCTACTCTCGCCGTTCTTCCGACAAAGAGAATGAGGAAGCGAGTGGCGATGACGAAGAGGACCAGCACGACAACAGCCGTTTCAATCCACTCCCTGATGATACTTTTGAAGACGCAAGTGGCGAGAACGCCAGCACACCGTCTGCTGACGAACTTCGACAAGCAGCAAAAAAGTTCAAAGAGGTAGACAAGTGGGAACTTGACTTTGAGGAGGTTACGCAGAGTTCGTCTCCACAAGGAGCGCGATGAAGCACACAACAGACCAAGCAAAAAAGGGCCTGCGTAGTCAGGCGTTTGGTGGATTGGAACAAACTGTTTTAAGCAAACTTTGGAGTTACACGAATGAGGGTTTTTACGAAAGTCTGAATAATGTCTGTTTCGGGCTCTGTATTGTACATCACTGGACTGTGCTATGATTATTTGGGATAAGGGGGGGGG
>JAJJWN010000172.1:0-51683 GCA_021655885.1 Fusarium abutilonis | reverse complement strand
GATGTAACGGGGAGGCATGGGGTGCTTTCCTATGTAGGAAAAGTTGATTTTTGGAGCTGAGCGGGTGGCCTTAGCCGTTGACCCAGGATTATTTACCTTGATGATCACAGGTGCAAGACCTTGAGCTGATATATCATGATATATTATGTCTCTTTTTACGTTTCTCTCTCTCTCTCTCTCTCTCTATGTTCCCTCTTCAGTCGCTGTCCCCTCTTGCTCCCAGGACATCTTTCTTATTCATATGAATATTTGTCTTTTGGATGAGCTCTACGGCGCAAGTAAACCCATACCAACCCGTACTCGCTCTCGGCGCTCCCCCCTGCAAACTGTGACCCCACATCCATTAATATGGGCAAAGGTACATCGGAGATCCGGTACGGTACTCGCAGCATCTCAGGATCACCGACGGACAAGATAGGTATCTATCTACCTGTACAACATGAGACATTGCAATGGACCAGAACATGCCCGACTTCAAGCCACGCATAACGGTGTAGTCTAGATCTTAATGATAGTTATTCATCTAATAATGAATTAATTAGACAAAATCAGAAACAAATAACCACATGGACGTACCTCGTGCCTGTATCACCACCACGCATGTGTACGTACATCTCTTCCTTTTGCCCAGGCACAATCACGAGTTAATTCACACCACCAACACCACCATCATGACCTTCCGAAAGTATATCAAGCCCGGAACCAGCCGCTCCATCACGCTATCCAAGGATCCTTTTACCGAAATCTCCAGTACCGTTACGAATTTCCGAGAAACACGACAAGGGAAACATACCCGTGCGCCCAGACATTCACATGTCAATTGGAAATATTGGAAGTTGTGACAGTCTCCATTTATTTCTTATTACAATCAATACCAAGAGCCAGGTAATACACTGAAACAAGCAGAATTTGCTACACATACATACGTACATACAGCGTCCTTGCATACTACATGTGTACATACTTTTACAACATCCAAGCCCCAACAAAAAAAAAACGCCATCTCAGCTCTGTTGGATGCAGTTGAGACTAATGCGCCATCATAGTATTATGTAGGGAGGGGCACACATGATGACGTCGCTGTGCCTGTGAGCCGTTTCCTGAACCCCGAGGTCAAAGGAAACATCTGCTCATATGATAATAGGTAGTTGATAACTCGACATGCGAAACCAATACACAAGAACGAGGAACTACCTGATTAGGTACTACTTGAGCAAACCCCTTCCTAAAGGGAAACAAAAGATAATATTAATTACTATCAATTAACTTTAACTAAGATTATCTTGGCAAAAATCATGACTGCTGTGGCTCCCTCCCTTACCGAGGACAAAAGGATCTCCAAGACTTCTGCAGATGCTGGGTTAGGGTTTGCCTATGCAATGTCCACACCATCAACAAACCCCTGCTTTACCCATGTGAGATAAAGCTGATAACAGCCAATGCATCCATACTGCACCTACAGTATGTAACTGAGGAGAGCACCATACCATCATAGCAGATAGATACCTCACATCAAATCAAAGTTACAACCCTTTCCAAGAGTCTGGTTTGTTCCTCCTCAGCAAAAGCAACAAGCAACGCTACATCATGATCGCTAACATAACTCAAGTATCCTAACAGCTTTCCCCACATGCGATATCACTTCGTCGTAATAACTAGTCTCATCGCTTCCCACGTCGTCGGCTCTTCCTTTCTGGCACACTTGCACTGCCGCCTTCAAGCTCGCCCTCTTCAATCTTGCCTTCATTTTCCATCTCTTTTAGCTTTTCTTGCCCCGAGATAAACATGCTTAGGTCTCGATTCATTTCCTTGAGTTCCGTGTTTTCTGCCTTCAGTTCCTCGAGTTCTTTGGCGATATTTTCATGGTCGCTGTTGAGGTGCTCGATTCGCTTCATCAGGCCCTCGTTCAGGCGCTTCTCCTCCTGGAGTGATTTACCAAGGTTACGTGCCAGTGTTTCGCTCTTGCTCGCCTTGTTGCGTTCTCGGGCGAGTTGCTTTTCTAGCTCCGGGATGGTCTCTTGGCTGAGAGTCGTGTACTTTTCATCCAGCAGCGCAAGTTTCTCCATGGCTTTTGAGGACTGCGCCGCGGCATCCTCAGCTGCTGCAGATGCTTTTGAGGCTTTGTCGACGGTTTTGCTAATCAGTTCTTCATAGTATGCCCGCTGCGACTCAAGTTGGCTCGTGACCAGATGCGTATACTCGAGACCGATGCTTTCCAGCTTTGCTCGGGGAACGACATCTTCTTCCAAGTGACCAACGGGTCTGTTCCTCGAGGGGAGCTCCACCACTTTGCCGTCGCCCTTGTCTCGTATTAGTCGGTGCACCCACATATCGCCGGCGTAATCCCAGACATGCTGTGTCTCTAGTTCAAGGGCAAAGCAGTGTGCTGTCTCTTTCCAGTGATCCTTTGCATGGCCACCTTTGTACCGACCGCACCCAACGTAGCCGCAAATTAGACAAATCCACAGGTCATCGGTACAATCGCAGACGGTGCAGAGATTAGAAACTCCAGAGCCAAACGGCTGCGTATGAAGACTCGATGGATCAGAGGCTGCATTAGGTGAGGTATTCGTGAAGCGACAGACCGGGCACCCAGCCCCTTTCCAATTCTGAAGACAAGTGCAATGAAACACATGAGAACAAGGAATCGTCAACAGTCCATTTGTCTCATCCATGCGCTCCAAGCACACGGGACAGGTGGGAAGTTCAACCAAGTTCGGCGTCGGAGGGGGGAAAGGTCGGAGGCTGCTCGACATCCCGGCTGATGAAGATAATGGTGACAGGGCGGCGCTGGATTTCCTTCGTGTTGGCGTTTCGAATGTTATGCTTTTGACAAATACTACATGACATATTTGGGGCTGTGATGGGTCAGCAAATGTTTTCTCGGGGCCTGATATATACTCCCTTACCTCAACGGAATTAAAAACCCTGCCGTCGAACTCCCCCCGCCACTGCTTCGCCCGAAAGTTATCTCGAAACTTGAGCAACACAAGATATCTGTTCATCCGCGATGTCATGACCATGCGGCAGTGGCTGATATCGCCCCTCCATCTTTCTCCCACGAATCCCATGAGATCGCCCGGAGACATGTAGGCAGGGACTGCCGGGATACAAAGAGTTGTGCAGTCATTTTCTTTAAGATCTTCAATGTCATTCTCACAACGGTCTGTATCGACAAGACCAGGCGTCTCATCTCCTTCCCGATAAAAATGTACAACGCCCCATCCAAGCTCAGTATTCCTCGTCTGAAGTGGAAGAAACTCAGCCTTTGTCGCTGTTCCAGCGCCTCCAAAAGTCGGCCCTAGGGAGGGCGCTGGAGAAGGTCCCGTTTGACTAGCTTCGCCTGTCATGGTATGACCAGTTCGTAGATCGACCGTCTCGAGACTTATACGGCCGAATCGCCAGTCTCTAACTGCGTTCTGTGGGTGTATCGCGGCACTAGAGTGAGGAGGCGGAAAGCTGTTGGTACGCTCGAGCCACTGTCTTTCTGATACAATCTCGATCTTCCGTTTGGTTTCCCTCACAGGCGGCCGCGCAGCTGCACCGCAGTCTATGATACCAGGACCTGACGAAGACGAACTTGATCCTGTAAAGTCAGAGGTAGATTTAGGGATCGCAGAGTCGTATCGGACAGGATTAGAGGAGATCGGTACTTTGTATGTTGTTCGTCGGTCTGGTCGCGGGTGGGATGGAAAGTCATCAAAAACGTTTGCTTCGGGAGGGGGCAGCCAGATATCCTCAGGGTCAGTCACTGCCAGCGTAGCAGAGACTGGATCAGGAGACGGGTAGAGCTCGAATTTGAGGTGGTAGAAATAAGACGGCATAGCCTAGCGTGTCAGCTAACAGTTGAACTGCTTGTCGCAAACTCTGACTGAAGGAAGGAAAGAGGTAGGTATGTCGATAATTACTAAGGAGGCAAAAAGAAGTGATGTTGAAGGGGCCAATATTCAAATATCATCATAAGCCAACGTGGTACGGTAAGAGTAGTCAGGGTCAACGAGTTTTTAAAGAGGAGAGAATTATCTAGAACAAGCTTATGAGTCGCAGCTCATGAACATTCGGCCCCACCCATCATGAGCTGGGCTGTGGAGCGTTAGGCAGCTGAGGGGCAACCCCACTAGCCGGCTTACAAGTTCACGACAGATACTTAATTCGCAAACGGTTACAACAAGGGAAGCAAGCAGGTCACAAGAAGTACAGTCGTAGATAGACTTCAATCGAGTCTATTAGCACCTCGCAAATTTGTTGCACGTGCGAAAAGCTACATAATAGCAGAATATGCTAATCTGTGTCAGGCCGGAACATGCCTGATCTCAAATTCCATGCCAGTATCCCAAACGCCATCATAAAACGTCGCCACCAAAAGTCGCTGGTCGCTTACTGACCACCACGGAGTCTGAGAACAAGATGAAGGGTAGACTCCTTCTGGATGTTATAGTCGCTCAAGGTGCGACCATCTTCCAGTTGCTTACCAGCAAAGATAAGACGCTGCTGATCAGGGGGGATACCCTCCTTGTCCTGGATCTTGCTCTTCACGTTGTCAATGGTATCGCTAGACTCGACCTCCAGGGTGATAGTCTTTCCGGTCAAAGTCTTCACAAAGATCTGCATACCACCACGCAGACGGAGGACAAGGTGCAGAGTGGACTCCTTCTGGATGTTGTAATCGGAAAGGGTTCGGCCGTCCTCAAGTTGCTTGCCGGCAAAGATGAGTCGCTGTTGATCCGGGGGAATACCCTCCTTGTCCTGAATCTTGCTCTTCACGTTGTCGATGGTGTCAGATGACTCGACTTCAAGTGTGATAGTCTTTCCAGTGAGGGTCTTGACGAAGATCTGCATACCACCACGGAGGCGGAGGACGAGATGAAGGGTAGATTCCTTCTGAATGTTGTAGTCGGCAAGAGTGCGGCCATCTTCAAGCTGCTTGCCAGCAAAAATCAGACGCTGCTGATCAGGAGGAATGCCTTCCTTATCCTGAATCTTAGACTTGACGTTGTCGATCGTGTCAGAAGACTCAACCTCAAGAGTGATGGTCTTGCCGGTAAGGGTCTTGACGACTGGAGGAATCATGTTAGTAACAGTTGCTGTGGCGACAATATTCATGCAACTTACAAATCTGCATACCACCACGCAGACGGAGAACAAGGTGGAGAGTCGACTCCTTCTGGATGTTGTAGTCGGAGAGGGTGCGGCCATCTTCAAGCTGCTTGCCAGCGAAAATCAATCGCTGCTGGTCCGGGGGAATACCCTCCTTATCCTGGATCTTGGACTTGACATTGTCGATAGTGTCCGAGGACTCAACCTCGAGGGTGATGGTCTTGCCAGTCAAAGTCTTGACGAAGATTTGCATGATGGCGGTGATGTAATGCGAATGCTCAGTGGGAGGTAGATCGGGTGATGAGAGAAGGTAGAAGTATCGCTGGTCTTGAGCGAAGGTAATGTGTGATGGAGAGAGATATTGTAAGAAGAAAAGATGATGAAGTTGAGAAGAGGTGGGAGAGGTTTAAGTACTGAGGGGGGAAGCACTGTTTGTTTGATAATCAAGCGGGCAGACGGCGAGCGAGGGGGCGCAGTGACTGGATTACGCCTGCCGGTGACGAACGGCAACGGGCAAGGCAGGCGCGGGCAGTCGCAGAGACAAGGAGCGCAGCTTCCGGGGGGACGCCCGGATGATTCATGAGAGCCAATGACGGCGACGACTAGGGAAGGCTCCAGAATCGAGCTAGGCTGCAAGGCGCCACAGCAAGTACTCGGTACTTGAGATACAATGGTCATCGTAACTTTATCAAAGTACTATAGACTCCAGCTCATGGTGCTATAGTCGAGTGGGTCCGACAGGCGCCAAAGGCTGAAATCCAGACTGATGTCAGAAGGGTCCTGTTTGTTCAGTCATGATCTAGTTACTTCCAGCAGAGTCTGCTTAGAAATAAAGCCAACACAAAAGATTAATGTCGCGAACTTTTGAGTCCTTAGCATTCATTAACTAAAGCCTCTATACTGTGCCCATCATGAACAGTCGCATTCACTCGTCCCGTCACCGTCTAATCCATCAGCAGACACCCGAACCCATAACCCAGCGCCATGCACTAGAGCGGAGTGGCGGGGCCTGGACGGCGGCTTGTCGCCACTTTACCCCGGAAAGGCCAAACGTAAAGGACGGCTTTGTTTGATTGTTTTCACAAAAAAACATCATTCAACAGCTGAAAACCCATGGTATCCCAAAGGGATGTGCATTATCTTGGTCGTTAGAGCAGTTGATCATTACCCCAAACCTACAATAACCAAGCGTTTGGCTCAGGAACACAACGTTTCGATCAACATACCCAGGTTAATATAAGTGGGTACAAGTTACGGTAACAAAGAGTGTTGCTATCAACACCACCACATCGACTCTACAAGCACCCGGACGGACAACCTTTCTAGAATCTCAAGACGCCATTTTGCAGCCTTTTTCGCCGAACCCGTCATATATAATCCAAGATTGCTTGCTGTACGGAGAGCAGCTTCACGAAGGAAGCCGGCAGTGAAGTGTTCTTAGGCAGCGCGGGGTGTCACCGACTTCTACCAGCCGCTGAATCCGGGCGCTGTCGGTCTTGTCCATCTTTCGCGACGTCATTAACCAACCATCATGGCCCGTGACGACCCTGTCTTCAACACCACCCTGTCCTGTTATTGAGCTGATGCAACGGGACGAGGTTGGGCCAGATATGCACTTTTGCAAACGACAGTTCCTTGAGGGATGATGGCATCTCATTTCCCCAGCCCTGGTTATCTTTGAGTTCGGAATTCGTCCAAGTCTTTTTCTCACTATCTATTTCGTCGTTATCAAGGTTGGATGACTCGATCCTACACCACGATTGCGAAGTCATAGATGGATGGATGGCGTCTTATCACAACCCCGCCTTTTGTGGTGTCGGGCTGTTGGCAACCGCTTCACTATCTAGACTGTACATGCTGTCCTAGCGTCCATATCAAACTCCTTGTCCTAGAGGTCTCGGCTGGTGCCATTGCTAACTGCGCTCTTACCGATTCCAGCAAGCCGCTGAAAACATGAGGCTAGGATAGGAAACCTCACACTTAGTGTGAGACGTTGTCTCAGCTGTTTGAACAACTTTTGATTCAAACCCACGCCCGCAGGAATGAAGCGGTGTCTGATATTTTGGCCGTCTCCACGTCAGTGTATAGGGTGACCATGACTTATATCACAGATTCATCACTTTGCAAAGCACGGCTCAAGTTTGAAGAGTTAAAAGTATAAATTCGATATACTCATGGCAGTGCTATAGCACTTGCCTAGCATCGAGACTCGTTTTTGTAACTATCCCAGTTTCCCTTTGTCAAATTGCTAAAAAACATGATTCGCTCTGCTCTGCCGACATTTGCTTGCCGCGAGTCCAGCCCACTTGAGCTCGCCAACGCCCTCAAATGATAATTCACGCACACCTCCATGTAGGCTTCTTCAAGCCATGCAAAATCAGTCATTCCTCAAATGCCTCATTGTCAAGTCAAACATGATCCCATAATAACACCACAAAGATGGGTGAGATTCGCTCTCGTCTGTATGATACGTCTCCCTGGCTCAAAGAGTTCAAAACAAATAAATATGATAAAAAGAACTAAAACGCTCTGTCTTCTTCAGTCATACATTCATAGAAGAAAGTCATAAGAAGGTCATAACACATTTTCCCGTGTCAGGTTGCTTCGTTTTGTCGGGCGGTGACCAGCCGCGAGAGAAGGTTAAAGCCGTCGTATGCTGCAAAGGACAATTCTGGGGTCGCGGTTGACCAAGATTGAAAAGGCCTTGCCAACGCTGTCGCTGTGAGGAAAACAAATATGAACAAAGGAAAAGGCGGCCGCCTATAAAGGCGTGTCCGATCATATGTTTTAACAGTGTCGTAGCATCGTTTCTTGGGTTGAGTTATTTTAATTGGCCCGGATAACAAGCTTCGAGAGGAACTTGTTGGACAAGGAGTCGAAGTCGTAACGGTCAAACTTGGACTCCTTGCGGGTGCGAAGATAGGCCTCTGCGATGAGTGTTAGTGACATACTACCAAAGGAGAATTCTTCAAATTACATACCGTGCTTGATGACATGCTGTCGGACTTCAGTCATGGCCTCACAGACCGAGGTGTTGTTGTGAAGGAGGTGTCCGTGCTTTCGAGTGTCCCAGTCGGTGAAGGCAGGGAGCTTCTGAGAGATGGCGTGGAATAGACCAACAATGACGCCAACAGGGGTTGTCTCCATGTCGGTACAGAACTTGTTGACGGCGACAGGGTCGGGGACTCGGTAGTGGCAGTCGAATTGCATCTCCTCCCAGACGGCGAGAAGAATGGAGGCAATCATGAAGATGGTAGGCCAGTTTTTCATCTTCTCGCCACTGTAGACACCCGAGTACAAAGCAGAAAGCTCCTCGAGGATATCCTTCTGCAACTCACGCCACATGTCGGCAAGAGCACACTTAATCTGGAAGTTGATCATGACGGGAGCAACAGTGCGACCGTAGAACTTGGAATCCTCGTCATCAATCTGGCCATCGAGGTCGACCTCAGATCCTTGACTCTCGACCATCGTGATGTGCATTGTAAGGTTGTAGGCAAGGACAAGCTTAAGCGACTTTCGAATAACGGGCATCTTCTCCTTGACGTAGAAGCGGTGGGCGGTCTTGAGAATCTCGGTAATGAAGGGGGTGCCCTCAAAATGGTCATCGATAAAGTCCTCAAAGGGTCCGTCAATGTGCTTGTCAAGGTACTCGGACAGAGCATCAAGACGGATACCCTCAGCACCAACATCAAGCTTCTCAGTACGGGTCTCAAAGTCAATGGGCTCCTGGTCGGTAAGGGTAGACTCAACCCAGTCAACGGAGAAACAGCTATCATCGGCAACGAAAACTTCGCGAACCATGACGGGCAGAGCAAAGCCGTAGCCGTGAGTGATCCACATGAGAGTCTCCTTCTGAGCAAAACCCTTGACGTTGTAGACAGAGACACCACGGTCCATGTGTCGCTCATAGTCAGCCTTCCAGTCCTTCATAAAGTAACCAATATCCTTGATGTCAATACGAGTGCAAGGAACCTGCCAAAGACGAGCATGAGAAGGTTGGCAACCAGCACAGGGCTCTCCCTTGTCGCAGGTCTTCTTGAGGAACTTGCATCGCAGACAAGCTCGCAGCTTTCGGATCTCACTAGCCTGTTTTCTCTGCTCGGGCAGAAGAGGTCCCTTTCTGCGACCAACCTTCTTCTCAACAGTACCGTCCTTCTTTCCATTGGAGATGCGGCGGACAACACTCTTAGTGGTGTTCTTGGCAATGGGGCTCTTACGGGGACCCGAGTTCCTCCGGTTTGTGCTGCTGGACGAAGGAGATACAGATCCGGCACCACTTCCGGGGCTGTGACGGCTCGAGGAGGGCTCGGATTTGATAGGCACAGTAGCCACAGCGGTAGTGGTCGCAACAGTCTCATGGCTGTGGCTATGGCTGTGAGTGTGAGCGTGAGTGTGGGCGTGGTTGTGACCATCGTTGGCAAAGCAGTTGCGGTGGTTGCCAGCATCGACATAACCGTCAGACTCGGGTGAGAAAGGAGAGTAAGGGAACGGTGGAATCTCCTCGAAGCTGCCGAATTCCATGGAATTGGCGCCATCAGATGAATCGGAGTT
Organism: Fusarium abutilonis; assembly: GCA_021655885.1. Classification (NCBI taxonomy): domain Eukaryota; kingdom Fungi; phylum Ascomycota; class Sordariomycetes; order Hypocreales; family Nectriaceae; genus Fusarium; species Fusarium abutilonis. Next base: position 42,032 of record JAJJWN010000172.1, on the reverse strand, counting down.
GGTTCTCAAGTGTAGAGTTTGGGAAGGGTTGAAGATAGCAGCACCCTGAGCATGAGCCTGCTGGAACTGATCGAAGTTGGGTTGATTCCAATCTACCATGGCCCAGCCTTCACCAGAAGACGAGGGGAGGGACAGAACCTCCAAGTAGGTACCAGTGGGCGAGTTGCTTCCAACGCTGTCCAGTCGAGGCAATCCATCCATCTGCAGAGTACTCTGGAACTCCTGCCAGTTCTCCATCCCAGTGCTAGGCCATTGAACAGTTTGTGTGTGATCGTCCATGGTGGGCATAGCATTGAAGGTGGATTCGAGCAGATTGGCCTGCAGAGCGGCCTGTGTGGTCTGAGGGAGGTAGTCAAGGGGGTTGGTCGGCTGGAAATTTGTGGGAAATGCGTTGAAGCTCATGAGCGCAGCATCCTGAATGAACTGGGTCATGTCAGCAGCAGCGAGATGCTGCTGCTGCTGCTGTTGTTGTTGAAGAGCCCAATCCGTCAAAGGGTTCGCACTCGGCTGGAAAGGCGAATGTTGTAGAGGCGAATGCTGTAGCGGCGAGTGCTGGCTATGAGGGCTGGCGGACTGCGATGGAGGAGAGGATTGGTGCTCCTCCGGGCTCAACGAGGCATATCCGTGAGAATTGTTTGGGGACATGTCGAGAGAAACGGCCCAGCTGCGAGCGTCCTGGGACATGATGTTGGAAGCGGCCGAAGGACTCGAGTGGGTTGTGGCTGTCGAGTACGTTTGGTAAGCAGGGCGATTTCGATTATCGAAGGTCAGGTCGAGATAGGCGTCACCCCCGCCGTTGTTGAAGTCGTAAGTCATCCTGGGCAAAAGGCAGAAAGGAAGAAGCGGAGTAGTATAGGCGGAATATCGATAGTATTGTAGGAACTGAGCGGACGACACCGCTCTTTCGTGAAGTCCCTGTTGAGGTGAAGGGAGAAGGTTTTGGAGCAGCTGGAGAAGGAGAGAAGGCTCAACGGCGGGTAGATCATGGGTTAGTCTCTTTACTGTGGGCGGTTTGTCGATGGGGGAAGAAGCGGTGAAGCCGTCGGGATATGCAGCCAATGGCCAAGCCTGTGATGGAGGCGCCCACCCACTAAAAGTGGCCGCTGCATAGGTACATAAGCCTATCCGCTGGCGGCATCCGCTCCAGTGCACACGACCCGCCATGGGCCGCCTAGCGAGCACACCCCGGAACCCCTAGCTTTTTGCAACCTTTCTGCGCCTCTTTGGTTGGCCAATTGTGAGTGGCATGGCTTGGAGGGGGAGTCTATTTTGGTAGGGGCTGTTAAGAAATACCACCAAAGTGTCGTGTCGTGACAAACAGATCTACACCAGAGCATCTGGCCAACCACCTCTGCAGCCGCGGCCACCGCCAACGTCAAACGCCCCAAGGTCGTGATGCTCTGCCAGATCCAGTCAAGTCCCGATAGACTTCCCTAGACCTCCCATGAATCAAGAAAGTCGGCCTATCGGCCGGTGATCAAGGCCCTAGTCAGGACCCAAAGGCCCATAGACCAGCCATCGCCATCGCCCTTCACCAAAACAGTCCATCCTATTTCCCACTTGGCTTGTTAAGCCGTCTGTCCGAGGAGGAAAATCACGATATGAGGCGGGGCAGTTCTGCCAGCAGATCCTATTGTGGCCATTGTCGTGCATCAAATCCAGGTACCTACCTACCTAGTTTTGCAGATGGAGACGAGTTGTTCCTGAATGACCTCTCTGAGTGGGTGGTTTCTACTTCACTGCTCCTATACAGTACAGATCATCTTTACTATGTTCACGATCATTCAGAACATGGGAGTTGTTAGTGACAGTCGAATATTCAGATCTACTCAGCTTGCGCCATCCTATTTCTCTAGTCCCAACCTTGTGTGAATTGAGGCCCGCCTTGGCTCCGTCAAAGTGTCAAGAAGGGCCCGAGCCGAACATCGCACAGTGCATTCTGCCGTTTTCCGAGTCCTTGCACCAATAGACTTATTAACAATGATCATATACCGTGTGTGCCCATACTGTACTCCTCTCTGATACTTTGTCATCCATTGACATCCCACCCACCAGCTCACCTTGCAGCAAAACATCGTTACAGCACAGCACAGTTGGAGGGGCTGGTTGGTTGCATTTCTGCAAATAAACTCATCGTGGCGACTGCGAGATAGTGAAGTACAGTATATCACGGAATACCCGTTATTGCCTGTCTCGGCCTCGGGCTTCTGCACCTCGCGCATCTTTGATACTCCACCATCTGCCATAATGTGGTGCAGTTAATGGATGATTAGCTTACTACAGTACAGGCTCAAAGGAGCACCACGTATCTAGTTCGCCCACTCCGAGATCGTTTTTCCAAGACATGTCTGTCAGTCACCAAATCAAGCTCCGGTCGGTTACGCAGGTCATTCTCAATTAGCGGTACGGTACGCCACATGCTGATGGTAACACAATCATGGCCATGGCCACCTGAGGTGGTCCTCTCCAAATGTCTCGAGGCTTGGAATGCTGTACTATAATCCTGCACGTGCGAGTCCCTTAGACAGTCCGAGCCATGTCACGCATTCATTGTTCTGAGTTGCGGCCGAGTAAACACGATCAGCTTCGATCGACGCAGACTCTTTGAACAGGGGATCTCGGCTGTTTGTTTTCGCTACTGTATTCGGGGCGGCAAACTTGGGTTCTCAATGGATCAAGTCCAGCCATCCTGCCAACCATTCAAGTCAGAAAAAGGGACCGTCAGCGACAAGTGCTTTGTTAACCCTTGCAATGGCCTCACTTATAAGAGACCAGCTAGTCCAGCTAGTCCAGCTCTACTATTAGCAGCTCCAGCTCCAGCTCCGGCGAAGCACACTACCTTAGACACTCCACTTCAGGGTCTTGCAAGGTCCTGCTCAGTTATTAGTTAGGCTGTCGATCCCGTTCGACTTCTCAAACGCCCCCCTCTGCTTGGCTGTCTGACAAGACTGGTGCTCGTGACTGCCAGCGAACACGTCAAGGATATGTGCCAAAATACCTCGATCCAAGGCATGATAGCCAATCGACGACCTTGCCTTTGGCAATATCTCGTCTCAAATCCTGTTCGGAATCTGCACGATGTGTCCACGAACATGAGTTTATGCAGTAAATCGTTCCTCAGCTTTCGCTTCTCTGTTAGCTTGTGGGCAGTCTTTGTTCCGAACTGGTTGATAATACTACAGCATGATCAAGAGATATGTGCGATCCAGCACTGTTGCTTGGAATACACCATGAATGCATCTCCATTGAGATGGCTGCGTATCATTGAGCTTACGTGCTCGCATGCCATTGACGCTATACAATACGATACTATAATGGTTGACGCATACCATACCCTGCGTCCGTTGTACCAGGTTACCCAAGCGTGCATCTTCACAAACCGACGGGCGATCCTAAAATTAATGCATTAATTTGGGTAAACAAGAGCATCACGGCCTTGGTTCTTGGCCTTGACTATGTCATGTACGACAAGCATCTTCAGCATTGGCCATCTCTATCTGACATAGGTACGGATATAACACATCTCCCGCGTCAGGCGGGAGTGTATCGTTGATGAATGAGACAAGGAATTGCCGGCTATACAAGAGGATCAATCATGCCAATTGCACTGCCTACTGTTGTGTTATCCAAGCCACGCAACGCAACACGCTGGCCAGCCTCCCCCGGAGTAATGAGGCAAAGGCCACCTGGTGTCTGTGTGTAATGTTTCCCAGATTTTGTATCACAAGGCTTGAAGACACCACGCACGCACAGCCTTCTCTGCGATCATGCTGTCGAGTTGGTGATGCCAATAATTAACTCCCCACGCAAAAGAGGATGCACAATGAGACAGTGTGATACCTAGTTGAGGATGAGTTCTCAGTTACATCTCTTGTCAAGCAGCCTAACTAACCTAACCGACCCTTCTACTATGCAGTTATACTAATCTCTAGCTTTCTCCTAATACTTTGACTTGACCGCATCTGAGGCTACAACCAGGGAGGCCAGGGTTGTCCCGCAATATCCTGGCGCCTGGCTATTCTCTGTGTGCACGTCTCACTTTGTGGTAGCGCCCCCTTTGGTTCCCCTCTAACTAGTCCTAGGAAGAATCTTGGCCTTGTTTTCGGAGAATCGATGTTGCGAGTCAAGTTTGACGATTCATGCGGGATAACTAGGTAGCTTTTCTCAACAGAATAGAATGTCCGGTGTTGTTTGTGGTTGAACACGAGTCAGTCGCGAGACGACGACGCTGGTGTCAATAGCCCCTCCAATAGTCATGGTTTACGTTGAAGACCCTGCAGGCCCATACCCATGCTAAAGTTACATACATATCAGGTCAATGTGGGCTCGGCATTTGGTGAGACTTCTATGGTATGCTAGTTATGGCCTATGTCTGCTATGCTCAAGACAGATGAGAGACAGACTCAACGGCGATTCATCTCAGCTCGGCATGGTCTGTGGTTTTGTAAACATACTGCAGTCTGCATAGGTTCCTGGATGTCAGCCGCATCGCATCACTGCCGATGGATTCATTGCGCTACTGGCAACTCTGTCGCCATCAGGCCATTCTTGACGCAGGGGGATTACTCTGATATTCGATTTTGGGTATGGATTTCCGATGACAACCGCTTAATTTTGCTGGCGGTCAGCATGAAAAGACACTTGGGACTGGTAGATCTAGTTTCTAATTCAGGAGGCTCAAGTTTAATCACAGCCACTTGGCTAACATATCCTCTCTGGCTGACGGATCTCCGTCTAGTCGGCCTCCGAGCCTCCGCTTCACCCCCACAACAGCTCCGAGACGAAACGAGTGTTCCCCGCCGTGGACATGCAAGGAACGCGGCCTTCCGAAGCCTCCTTCGTAGCATCTGGTCTCATGTCTATAGTGTCTGACTTTACATATCACACGTATCATTAGTACATATGTACTATCGAAACGTTGTCGCCGTGCCGTGCCATGCCGATCCCATTTTACGTTGCTGTTGTTGTTGTTAGCTCCGAGGTTGCTCTCGGTTTAGCTGTGAGGGGCTAATTAGCTGCTCCAGCTTTGGATCGATCCCTCATGTATGTGTTGTACATACATATTCCGTACATGCTAGTGGATTCATATTTAAGGGTGAGTCATTGAGTGTTTTGAATTTGAGGAGTAGGGAACAGACCATGAATGAAGAAGAAGAGCATTTGCCTTCTTGAAGTATTGCCAGTGCGAGGCATCTTCTTTAGACTCTCGTTACCTACATTGGACAGCGTAGTACTACGTGACTACATCGAGATATAACAGGCTCGTGTCTACTCAATCAACTGTCTTCAGTGGAGTCAGGCCATCACGCAAGTTCTGCAAAACATATTCAATATCCCCAGATGGAGGCGTACAAGTTCGTCAGCGGCTGTATAGATCCCCTCTTCTGCTATGCATGCACTTGCAACTCATCACCTGCTCAATCCGTCCTGATACACTCCCCTTTCAATGGCCGAGCCACGTGTTTCACCGTTATGGTGGCCGATAGCATGAACTCATGTTATAAGATATACATGAGCATAAGTTTTGTAAACCCAAGCCATCCTTCGTTCGTCTCTTGCATGCATTTGGGCAGCCCTGCAGGATACTTGCATAAGATGGGCCGATGGTCCAGCCCATTCTATGCATACATGTACAGATAGACTCAGGTCGAAGTCCCTGGAAAACCACAGTCAGTTTGCAGTACATCTCCATCGGCCGGAAACCACATTCGGATGCTCTCGAGCATATGATCTAATCTCTTCAGTACGTAGGTTAAAAAAGCAAGACATGTCGAGAGGTTGGCTGGAACCCTCGAGACTGATACTCATATTGAGCTTTGATGCTGAAGTTGTGAATTTTGTCCAAGTAACAAAAGCTGCCTCGATTCATACGTGCTTTTAGTACTATCATACGAGGCCTAACTAAGAACTTTCCGATTGTATATAATGGACAATGAGGACCGTCAATGTTTGAAAGCAGTATATGTGCTTTAGCGTCTGGAACTTGCTTTCCAGCGGAGATTGAAGCAATGTGCTATATACATCCAGAGATAGAGGTTATAGTTGTTGCTTGGTATTGATCGGCTTTATATGTTATCTCTTCCTCGTGAAGTTGATTCTGGTTGTCAATAGTATGGATGCAGGCGTGTAGTTCAAGCTGGCTGCACAGCTTGTCGTAGACCGAGTGAAGGTGAAAATATTCCAACTTTGCTGTTAACTTTCTTGTAAAAGTAACAATGGCTCAAATTTTGCCTTGGTTTGTGACTTGCAGGGGTTGCGTAACGTTAGCTATTGAACAATCATGTTGTGTCTCGAAACACATAACACCATAAAGAGAGGAGGCTTAGTGCTGTGACACACTCACTACAGGCACGTAAGTACACAGAAGTATTATAATAAAGTTCCATATTATTTCTCTTAGAGAAAATAATAAAGCCAGCTAGGTTCGAAGTCACTTGCCGTACGGTAACCGTCTCAGGTGATTGCTCTTCGCTTCGGAATGACAGGCGTTGAGGCCGGGCTGAACAACTTGACAACTGCTGCAAAATTAGGCATTTACTTTAAGTGGTAACATTAAAGCATGAAATGCCTGCCAGATTCTGAGACAGCATACCCGCTACTAGTATATGAAGCACTGTATCACACAAGAAAATAGATGGTTGGTCTCACAAAGAGTGATTTATATCTTGAACAAATAGACACATACCAGAAGCAAGCAGACGACATAATCAATGTGCTATTAAAAACTATAATGGGGTATACAAAAGCTAGACGAATAAACAAGCTGGATAATTGATAGGCTAGGGAAAGTTTTGAGGCAACACCAGACTGGAAAAAGGCTGATGAACTTGATGCCAATAACAAGTTAGAAAAAGCAGATATAGCTGACTTCCCTGCGAAGTCCTCAAAATCTGCAAACATCAGCCAGATAAGGTCAAAGAAGTCGTAAAGAAAACGGCATTGTAGGACAGAGTCCTATGATGAGGTCTGTCCAAGAGGCATATATCCGGGGCCGACCTCTCTTCACGATGTGTATGATCCTATAAGTCGAGGCACGCCATAACATTGTTTTGCATGCTCAATGAAGTCATTTGTGGACCACAAACGTGTCAACAACGCGAGAAGTGGACGGTAGGGTCCAACATCTACTGGCACAAGCTCCGATAGTGTACTCTCAGGGAGTACGCCCTGCATGTAGTTGCTATATGTGACTAGACAGCCTTGACACAAGAACCCCTTCTCAGCTCCAGTATCGGATAGATACGGGAATCGAATAGAAGCCATGCCACCAAAGTCATCCTCCGCCACATCGGCTTTTCTTGGTAGTCTCGATAGATCGCAGGCAGGAGGATCTAGGGACGCCTCGTGGAAATGTCTGAATATGGCAGCGTCTTTCATCGAGATCCTGCCAGGGCAATACCTAGGCATTACCTTGGCCAACTTCTCGGCCGAGCCATGTACCACCATAGCAAGCTCCTTGGCCTGCTTGACGCTGACGAGGCGTTCAACCCGCTTGTGCGCAAACTGGAACCTCAAACCAAAAGTTCCGGGCACCGTCTTCATCACTGGAATGCGCTCTAGATCATCATCTGTAAGGCCAAAGCACTGCTTTGCCATAGTTGGAGACGTCATCCGGAGAGCCTGGTTCTCATATAGACACTCGAAGCATACTCTCTCGCACGTTGGCAGAAAGAGAAACCCGCCAAATGCAAAGCACGAAACACATCTGCTCTGCCTCAAAGTTGAATGAAGTAACGCAGCAGAGTGGTAGCTCAGTAGACCAGTCTGGCCCAGAACAACCATGGTTTCTGGAGCATTATGGATCATCTCCTTGTAAGCTTGCAAGCTCTCAATAATATCCTTGCCTAGGAGAGACACCTGCGAAAGGCGCGATAGGGATTGGAGATCGAGCAAGTCAAGGACGGACAATAGAAGCTCCGTGGGGAGGAGATCTAATTGACCCAAAGATGAATCCAGAGCTCCGGACTGGTTTGGATTGAATTTGATAGATGGAAGAGTCTGAGTCTGATCGGGGACATGACGAATCATGCCCCTGAATTCTGCTTCTTCAGTACGGATGAGCTGTTGGAGGAGGTTGCAGTGTGTAGCCATAGTATATATATATGAGTAGATGGTAGCTTATGATATTTTAGTATGGATAGAGACTGAAGAAGAAGTTCAGAAAAGTACACTAATTGAGATGGATGACACTAACTTATAGTTCAGAAGAAGATATGCGGTGAAATAGTTGCACAAAGTTGACTGGCCTGCTTCAAATCTAAGACCGAGGTTGTGAGCTGCGTACTTACTCAGCAGGCTGAACCGCTCAGATTCCAGGATGTGATTTCAAAAAAAAAAAAAAAAAAAGCAAATCTGGAGTCTAGGGAGAGAACCAGGCAATATAGCTGGTGGGTTTTCCGTACATTGTCATTAATTAAACGCGGGGTCTCATGTTGGGGGTTGCTAGTAGTAAGATGAGGCTCAATGTCTGTATTAAAGTGTTGATGGATATAAAATCATATGTTTTATATCCTTGATAACTAACAACCCTGTTGTTTCTTTTTATTAACCTGGGGTAACAGAAATAAATCGTCATTCTATTTTCAATATTTCGTCTCTTGATGAAGCCATGTCGACAAGAAAGCTGCTCATAGTCTCTCTGCTAGACATCAAATATCCCCGTCCAAGCCTGTCTCGGCTATGTGTCATCCGTGCTGGGTGATATCTTGCATATCTGCCTGGGACCGGTTTCACAAGCCGGTCTTTGAATTCCGGCCCGTTTCTCCACCGGAAATACCCAAGTTGACCTGTCACGCATGGGTGCATCTTGTAGATCTCTTGGTGTTTCACTCCCGCGGAATTCCACAGTCTAGATAACTCAGACATGGCATCTATCAACGTATAATATCTCGGCATCGCATCTCATTCTTATCTCGACTAAATTCTGCGGTGCACACACTTCCTCGGGTCGGCCCTTTGTGGTCTTGGGGTGACATGATATAGGATGTTCGGGAGGGCTATCCGGCATCTGATATTGGTGCCAAGTCACACGGAACAACAGCGCATAGTAATAGAAGTTTACAATCATAATGACTAAACTTGTAAGCAAGGCAATAGACGGAATGAAGCAATCAAATTTGTCTGGATCAGTGAAGACGCCATCTCGAAACGCAGCTACGCACAATGTCTAGAGTCAAGAAGCCAACATATCAATGATTGATATCCTGGTTTTCAAGCTCAACAGTCCCTTCTTGCAGGCGCTCAGACAAGCTTCAAAATGAGGTCAAACATACATACGTATGTATATTAGGGGCCCCCCAATAGCCGAATGAGTTGGGGGTTGTCGCTTCGGACACAGACTCGGTTATCGATCATGTCGTTTAACTCCGCCAGTAGTGTCGGATATCCTGGTTGTTGCCGAGGATTAACATAGAAGATAACTGTTCTAATAACATAATCGTCTATCTCACGATGGTATTAGTGCAGCACTTGTATGTGTAGAGTTTTTCAGATCTTGTTTCAATACTAACTATGAAACTAAACCGACTAAAGCCGAGGTATTTATGGTCATAACGTAAGAAATAATGTCTGTACTGATGATACGTCTAATCTCATCCCAACTCTCTCATTATAAGTCTACAGGGTAGATGCATGTGCAGTTTCAATAGTAAATGAGTAAATGAGCCAAGATATCGTTAATCATATTGGCATTGCTTTTAAATGAACGTAGAAGTCTTGCTTTAGAGCTAGATATTAAGCATCTCAAGTCTCCATGAGAAATTGCAAGTCTAAATGCATTTATCTATGAGATAGACGATAGACTTACGCGCCAACGCGTCTGGGTTGGTCTGACACAGCCTGGATAAGACCATTATCACATCAGTGCGTCAAACAATAGATACACATTATTATACTTGAGGCAAAAAGATAATACAAGATTCAAGCAAACATTCAAATCACATGGCATGTCGTTGCTGTTCACATAACCGACAAAGAGGTCAACCCCGCCAAATGCATATCAAACGTCCACTTGATCCAATATTGTGGGGTGAGATTGGATTGGATGCAAAGAAACGCTCTGATGATGGCTTGGAGAACAATACCAACGAGAAGCCTCATTGTTGATGCTGGCGATAGAAACACGAATAAAGCAAAGGGAGATCCCATAAGACGATGAGAGGCCCATCTCGTCTCACACGGCCTCGTCCTCGCGTCTTGTTTCCACACAGCAACAGTAAAAACACCAAGAATATCAACAATATCAAGAGAATGGCGGCTGCAGAAACGGAGACGGCATCACAGCCTAGAGTTGAGCCCTCGATCCCTCAACTCTTCACCACGGAACCGCTCATCCGAGATGACCTAGGCACAGAGTCATCTCGCGTGCAGGACGAAACAGTAGATGAATGCTTGCCTTTCCTCCAAGCCCAAGAACACGAATACTGCAACGCCCACGGACTGCCCCATCTGGACCGTCGTCGTCATGTCAACTTTCTGCACAAGCAGCTGGGTAAGCTGCCCGCCGCTTTCATGCCCGCCGATCCCAGCAGGCCCTGGATCTTCTACTGGTGTCTCTCGGCTCTCGCTCTTCTCGGCGAAGACGTCGAGGCGTACCGCCAGAGACTCGTCGATACTGTACGGCCCATGCAGAATCCCGATGGCGGCTTCGCTGGCGGCTTCGGCCACACGTCGCATCTCGCCACTTCGTATGCGACCGTCCTGTCGCTGGCCCTAGTAGGTGGTCAAGACGCCTACGAGGTCGTCGACCGCCGGGCCATGTGGAGATGGCTGTGCTCACTCAAGCAGCCTGATGGGGGGTTCCAGATGGCACTTGGTGGCGAGGAAGACGTCAGGTATGTGCATGCTCTACCACTACATTACAGTACACTACGCTTCGCTGCGCTGCGATGCACTGCACTGCAATGCAATGCAATCCCGGCTGCAGTTCCTCCCTTACCTGACTGACAACCTTGTAGGGGGGCCTACTGCGCGGCCGTCATCATATCGCTGCTCAATCTCCCACTCGAGCTGTCACAGGATTCTCCTGCACGATCTGCTGGCCATACTGGTCTATTCACTGGTCTTCCCGACTATGTACACCGATGTAGGTCATGTACAAACCTTGAAAGACTATCCCTTCTCTAATCCCTTACTACAAAGGCCAAACGCACGAGGGCGGCGTATCGGCAAAGCCGGGCATTGAAGCACATGGTGCATATGCTTTTTGCGCTCTCGGATGCCTCTCGATTCTTGATTCTCCACATCGATCCATCCCGCAGTATGTCTCTGTTCATCCACTCAAGTCGTGACATGGAAGCGGTGCATGCTAACCTTGCTTTGATCGTCCTGCATAGCCATCTGAACGTTCCACTGCTTATCTCTTGGCTATCCTCTCGTCAGTACGCCCCAGAGGGTGGTTTCTCGGGTCGTACGAACAAGCTAGTCGACGGCTGCTATAGTCACTGGGTCGGAGGTTGCTGGCCCCTCATCGAGGCTGCCCTCGATGGGCCTGGAGGGGAAGCGGCCAGTTCTGGCGGCCATCCACTCCCTGCGGCTAAGGATAGCCTCTTCAGCCGTGACGGCTTGATTCGATACATCCTCTGCTGCTGCCAGGACCAGTCTAAGCGGGGTGGTATGAGAGACAAGCCCAGCAAGTACGCAACTCTATGACCCTGCATCCAGAATTTCAATGAGCGCTAACATCAGCCCAATAATTAGGTTCTCAGACGCCTATCATACATGCTACGTACTCTCTGGGTTGAGCTCAGCGCAGCACAAGTGGAACTTGGATGCTGCTCGTTCTCACGAGACAGTTGTGACAGGAGATTCGTGGTCCGTAACACCTTATATGGAAGGTGAACAGATCTTTGATGAGGATGACCGTGTTGCCACTGTGCATCCAGTCTATGTCATCCCCCAGCACAAGGTGGAGGATATCCAGAGTTATTTTGCGACCAAGCAAGGGTTTTAGACTGCCAGCGCTGATTGAGGACTTGGAAAGCTATGAAAAACGAGAGATGATCGAATACTACCATGCAACAAGCTCTTATCGAGTAACCGTCGTGTCACCTGTTCCAAGGTAGATGCTAGCAGTGTCGTGAGGGCATATACATCAAATCACCCCCTCAGCCGCGGGGTACTCAGATCTATAAACTCGATGGTGATCTATTTTAGACAAGCTGGCATGGACGGTGGTTAGAGCACGACATGACACCTGTGTCGTCGACGTCGGACAGACTGGGCTGCTTATCCATCTTGGATCAGAGTTAAAGTACAGCCCAAACATCCACCGTAATGCATGCATCGGTGGCTTCCTGGGGAGCTCAGCTTACTCGATGGTATCATGTCGTCAACGACCATGACAGAATACCCAACAGTGTGGAGTTTGGAGCAAGCAAGCATGCGTATCTCTTTAATCGAGCTTGTAACAGATAGCTGGTTTGAAAATATAGTCAGGATATTAGAAGAGCCCGAGAAAGGTAGAACATACCTCAGGCCTAACTGCTTTTAGGGCTTTCGAGTATCTCTACCTGAAGTAAGGCATATATTTCGGTTACTTAGTCACCCACCTGGCAGGCGCTATATGTGATCCTGTACTGACAGTTCGTTAGTACGGAGTAGAAAATTATGCAAATATTTAGTAGTAGACCAGGGGGAGATTAGACCATAATACTTGTCTGAAGTAATGAATAGTGTACATAATCCTAAATATACTTCTAGCCTATGAATTTTTTCACTTTATCTATAGCCTATTCTGGTATTAGGTAGTCTCCACTATGATTATTTCGAGGCTTAAGATGCAACTTAGAGTCATAAGTAAGTTCTGTGAATCGCTCCTGAGAGCATCCTGCTACGATGTAAACAGGTCCAATCTATGGGAAGTTATAACTATGACTACGCCTATATTCATAATTTTTTTTTTAGCAATATTTTCGTCTTCATTATGAATACCCATTTACTGCCGAGAAGGATCGGTTATATGATGAAGAATAGTATCGAGATTATCATGTCACCAAGAACAAGTCAAGGCAAGCACTCGCTCAACGATTTCGAGACAGTTTTCCAAACGCCAAGATGTTCCGTCACGAGCAGATGAGGGATTTCAATGCGCTAATTCAACTATCAAGCCAACAAGGTATGTCAATCTACGTCTAAACCTATTGACAAGTGCGAATATCGAATACAGACCATCTCATCCCTACCCTTCCTCCTTCATTGGAGCGTCTATATCTCTTCCAGGACGCATGTCGCGACATCTGAGGAAATATTGCCAAACTCCCAGATCCCTCAGCTGGCGTTGAGATTGCAAAGGCGAGCTGCCAATTGAGCGAGTTGTCCTCGAGCTTCCGAATCAATGCGTATGAGATATCAGACGATTTCTTCCCCAACCCCCAATCCGTGCCCATAGGGATAGAGACGTATACTTGGCCTTGGCTTCAGTACCTAGTGCTCATCATGCCCGGGCTGAGGGCTATCAATAATATGTCGTATTTTTGTGCATCACTGCGTGGGTTGAGTGCTGTGGCTTTGTGCATGCCTAGGTACCCTCAAGGTCATAGAACTACAGGATACAGACGGTACTTCTGCTGCCATATTACAGTACGCCAACAAAATTGGTGATGATCCAATAATCATTTGGCGACCATGGGGAGAACAGTCCTATCCGTTAGCCACAGTATGAGAGGGTGGCAAGAAGTTGCGCAGAGGCACAGCCATAAAGATCTTTACTATCATGAGTAAGCCGCTCCAAGTGAGCTCACGAGAAACGGTGAGATCATGCGGTAGATATGTCCTTGGCCACCTGGAACTAGAGAGGCTTGTACTTGATCCTAGATCCAGATCACTATATTAAACGCGGTTTCAGATAGAAAATGGACATTGTTGGTAGTGTTTGATGTGAAGTGGTAGTGAATAGCACGGTGATCTTTACTTGTGGCTCCCAAGTTTAGTATACTTGTTCTTACCCAAGTCGCTCTATGTTAAAGACTATCATACCAAAGACAAGAGGGTTTACACACTAAGGGCCTATTGGTAATTGGTACCTATGACCTTGACACCCTATGATCGTTGTACGTACCTGACAACGGACTGGGGAGAAGTCCGCCCCGGCTGTGGCGCAAAGTGGACATAGGGTTGGGAACTCAGATACGGCATGTGAAGTGATGGGTCGGTTCTTGTAACATTTGCGAAGCTTCTATTGTCCAGAGTCAGTACTCTCAATAAATAGAAAGTACTTGAGGGTTATGAGTCGCCTTGAAGCATCTAGAGATGCAGTCTCCTCGATCTCATGCATCATCCATCCTATCATCCATCCTAGTTATACGAGGACCACGAAACAAGGTCTTTCAACGGTCGAGTGCAGACCTGCATGATGAGACAATCCCACGATCATGTCTCAGTTTAACGTGCTGTTGATCATAAGGAGTGGTTCGTTTCAACCCAACCTGGCACGATTTTGACTTCCTAGTTTTAGTCATACTGATATTATATGTATACATACATATATATATGCATGTAGATGCGTGAGAGCTTGTGGCCTTCTGCCACCATGGTTCGAACAGATTAGAATATACCAACTGGGCATCAGATGAAGGGGCCCAAGCACTTGGATCGACGGGCAGGGCATAAGCGAGCTGGTCCCTGCTCGATCAGTCAGGATACGTACTCTAGGTTGTAAAGATACTTGGCCGGGCATGACAGCGAATTTGTATGAGACGACCGGCCAGGTTTTACCCCGAAGGACCTGTCGAATGAAACCCGTAACCGATCATCGCACGATGGCCTTGACCATTAGAGCAAAATATAAATAGTTACATTTGATCATCTTTGGCATTGACATCGATTCTTGGGTTAAAAGGCGCATACTAGATCCCCGTCAGGCGGGCGTTTCCGTAGGCCTTGGCCGAGCAAAACATGAACATGATTAATCTTTCATCAACCTTGAGGATGATATAAACCCCTTGCAACGAGGGTAGCATAGCAGCCATAAACTGTGAATAGAATATGAGACGCTCGTAGGTAGCTAGGGTGAATTCGATCCGACATCGCACTTTCGTTCTCAATTGATGTTTGTTATTTGGTCAGCGTGGTTGGTCAATCAACCAGATGCTTGAACCGAGAGGGCGCATATACCCGAGGTCAACCGTCAACACCTTCCTAGAACGCTCGAGAAGTATATGCAAATTAGCAACGGCCCATTGTCTGCTAATCATGTCTCTCTTCGTCATCGTCTATCATCGCCGGCAATTCAGTCCTGTGCCCTTCACCCCGCCCCCTCACCCATGGTTTTTGTCGGAAAGAGTATGAAGCTAACGAGTGACAAAAAAAGGAAATCAACATTAATACGTGAGAACTCAGGTGTGGCCGCAGGCTGGGGCCAACAGCCCTCAAGATTTCCTGTCGCCGCATCTCACAATGATCGAGTGGTGAATATCCCACTCTCGGATTGGGGCCGGAATAACAGGACCCGCATGCTGCTTGTCATGATGTGCGGAACTTTGCTAAATGTTATTTAGTGAAGGTGTTTACTATTAGTTGTTATTGTTGTTGTTCCTGGTCCTGGCCGTATAACCGCTGGGTCTCTGCTATCTCGACTCGCTTCCGCATGCATCACAGCAGGCGATACGCTTGAAGTGACAAGCCTGGGGAAATGCGACAGCAAGCCCTCTTTCGTTTCTTTCTTTCTTTTTTTGGTCACTGGCGGTTATCAGAGTTTCGGATTCAACTTTGTTTTGAGCGACAAGTTTAAGTCCAAACCCAAAACGCTTAGAATCTCCATCTGTTATGTTCCAATCTGGCGGGCAGCATATTGAGGCGTGTGGACATGTGTCATGGGCCATAGGGGCTGGTTGTTTGTAGTCGGCACGTCAGAGCGAACTAGCGGCATCCCTGGTGAAATTCTGGAAGAGTTCCAATTGTCGAATCGTCGTTCGACGTTGAAAGCTCAAGCTCCGTCATGGCTCGCGTTGGATGGGGGACCCCCTTGCCCCTCCACAAAGCCCACAATCTTTCGAGGAGGGGATGGGATGGGTTTAGCAGCACCCCTGTCAGGTCTTGCAGGTCGATATCATTCTTGCAGATGCTTGGCAAGTTGTTTGCTTAGAATATTCTTTAGGTATTAGCTTTGAACTTAGCAAACTACCTACAGTGGGCGGCTAACCTGGGGTGGCAGAAAGCGCCGCTGGGTCAGATGTCTGATGGAGATGTTTTTGACAGAGTCACAGGGTTCCTGACGTTTGATGCACCTAGTACTGTAGGCTTCTGGCGGTTAAGGTTGGTAAGTTCACGATGCCCGGCTGCCTAGGTAGGGTTCGTTGGTACTTTAGGTATTGGTCCTGTAGCTGGTAGAATACGGCAGGTAGATTGGCACAAATGAAAGATTAGACATTGCATGTCCAGATGCGGTGGTGATTGTAACTCTGCAGTCTGCAGTGGGCGATCAAAGACGAGAGGCGGCCATGTCAGTTGAGCAGGGTAAGATACCTATGGTCGGTACTCGGTATTGACTAGCTTGCGCAGACATTGTCCCGCTATTCGGAGCCGTTTCGAGGTTCCGGTAAAGTTATTGTTGATGTTGTTTTTTCCCTTAGTTTGTTTATTAAAAAGAAAAAGCATTGCCAACACATCTCTGCATGAGTTGAGTAGGTAGGGGCCGGGCTGACCCAAGAGCTTGTTTCTTTTGGGGTTCCTGCCATTCATCTTCCGTACCTACCCCTACCCCTCCTGGTGTAGCTAGCAATCTAATGTTAGCTTTCACAAGGCGAGGCAAGCACGACACGACGTTTGGACATCTGGGTGCTCTTGCTCTTCCATCCCCTCTTGAACACGTTGATTCTGCTCTTGGGCTAACCTCAACTTGGCTTACCCACGTTTATCTTCTTGTCATCCAATTCTTCAGAATACAATACCTTATACTCCATCCAGGTATACTAAGGTACCATCATGCAATGCAATGTAATTCAATTCTCCAACTGCTCTGTTCTCTCTACTCGACGGTTCACTGGACGGACAATATTCTAGCCCCATCTTTTCTTTTGTTGCTGAGACCGTCCAGCAGAGGTTGTCGCGCATTATCCAATCAACCGCCGCTTTTCACCGTTTTCGTCATGTTGGAACCATGCCGAAGCAAAAGCTCTTGTCTGCTTTGCCGGGAACAGCCCTAACGGCGTCCACACCCACGCCTGCGCCTGTGGATGCACGGCGCAGGGCATGAGGGGCAGGGTTACAAGTGAGAAGTATCGTTGAATCGGCCAGCCACTGACTGTCCTGTTCATGCACGTCGTTGCGCTGCTTCACCGACCCTTTCTCTCGGCCCTGGGGAGTGGAACGCGGAAAACACCAAAAGTAGCACTCGACTGCGGGTAGTGTTACTGTTGAGCTACAATATGCCCATAACCTCTGATCCTGTTTAGTTTGTTGTTGACTTGCATTTTTAGGAGATGGTTGACGGTGAGATACAGACACTGTATTCCAAAGCTTAGCACCATTGAGTTTTAGGTTGCGCCGTCACCTCAAAGACCATGTTCGTGATGCTATTCCGGACTTTAACATAGGAAACTCTTGTCACGTCTCGAGACCAGAATTTGAAGCGACAACCTCCAAAGTCGTAGACAGATTCCTGGGGCCTCTGTTATACACAGTACAGTACCTCAGAAACCCGCGCGCTTCTTCCATGTACCTATTTTGCGTACGAATCGTCCATGATCGTAACCGCCACATTGAGTTGCGAACGTGGCCCGCTTTCACTGAGTCGTTGTCGCTCGGCTCCAGTACGACACTCAAGCCTCTGAACTAGGCCGCACAACATGGCCGCCCATTTCGCGCGCGACTGATGAGGACCAAAACATGATCCTAGCATATGCTAGCCCCGACCCTGATAATTTTCGCTTCCAATTATTCTCAGTGATCATCACAATCGCCCAACAGGTACCTTAGACAGCTTGAATGGCCCTGCAGCAACGCTGGCTACCGGGGCTCTCGGCGTTCGAGGACAAGGTGGACTACCCCTCACTGCACCTCATTGTCAGTCTTGAGCAATGAGCACTGCTGTGTTTATACAAAACGGTACTTTGACATTCTGGCTGCTGTGCATTAGTGGCCGCCAAAGCAGAGATCTCAGACATCAATCCAGATGGTGGTGGTGAGAGCCAGGCACATGCTGGCTGGCTTTACTGGGTGTTTAGGACTCACGTACTTTTTTGAAGTACGTGAGGTGATGTTTCACTCTGCCTATATTTCCTTACTACGGAACCAGGTTGTATGGCCCCTCAACCACTCGGTTCGTTCAGACATCCGACTCGACAACTAGAAATGAATTACTTGCCATGGGCCACTGCGGTGATCTCCCTCTCTTCGCCACTTGACTTGAAGCTAAAGCAGGTTGAAATTGCTGCCATGTACTGTAGCAATGCATCTTCAATCGCGTGTCTGCATGAGCTTCATAAACGGGGTTCTTACTGGCCCCGTTGCCCCCCATTCCAGACCATGCCATCATCCCGGCCATGATGGTATCGACCTTGATATGACCATTGTGAGGGGGACGGACACGCAAAGGCACTCAACGACAAAACTCGAGACCCTGACAAGACCTCACAAAGAAAATAACAGGAGCAAGGAGTGAAGAGAAAACATTACCCGCGAGTGAGGATTCTGCTACAAAGCAAAAAAAAAAAAAAGACAAAGAGAGAAAACTGGAACCTACTACGTTAGGTTCCTTGGTGGTACGCCAGTGGCCGAAGGCGTTAACTTTGAGACTTATCAGAGATCGCCTGCTTGCTGCATCCTCCATGTGTCGCGGTGGAGTGGCCTAGTCGCCAGCGGTTTTGATCAACTGGCAACCAGGTAGGCCAGCACAGCAAGATGGGTCACACTCTTTCGAGAGCCGCATTGTTGCTTGCATCTGCCTCCATTCGCGCGTCGTCCTTTGTCTCCAGACACCCCCTGTCCCCGCGCTAACAAACTGTCTGCAATAAAGACACACACACGTCTCGCCGTTCCATCGGCTCAACTCATCTGTAGAAGAGCAGATGTACAGTACCTCCTCCAGGACTGATATTTCGACAGCACTTAAGGTTGTCCTTGGTTTCCTCCTAATCCTTTCTTTGGAGGTTAACTATTTGTTTCTGCTCCAACACCAAATTCCTTCTCGGCTCTTTTTATTCCTCCATCCTATCCCACCAATTTGTCTTGTACACCAGCCGTTTGATCTTCCCTCGACCCCAGCGAGCCAACTTGACAGGACCCCTTCACATTCACCTTTGTTCACCACTGGCCGGGGCTTTTCCACTATCGATTCGGTTCCTGACGTTCCCCTCGCCTCCACATCCTCTAACCGCTGTAACGCTCGATCCTAGAGTTCGTCTTCGGAGCTAAACCCTGTCTTCGGCCTCAATCTTCTATTTTGGATCTAGACAAGCGTTTATTCTGTTCGCATCTCCTCCATTGATCTTTCTTTATAATAAATTCCCCTCACGGACATCGTCTCCCCTCCATTCTTTTGCCGCCTCAGAGACGAACGCTCTTATAAAACTTCGGTCCCATTCCTCTCCTCCTTCAACCGCACCTGTCCTCGACCTCGACACTTCCGCCCATTTCGTTAACACCATCACAACCAACATCACAATGGGCGGTTTCTACATGCAATATCTTGAGAGTAAGTCAATTGCAATATACCTACTCCATTCTCGCGAGTCAATTCTGTCCCAGCAACCGGCAATTGCTCCAGCATCTCTCATGTGGAAGGCGAAAAAGATCTTGTGCAGGGTAAAGCGAGTTCCCCGCATGTGGTAGTGAGCAAGCATTGTTCAACCACCCTCGAGTAATCAGGATTGAACGATATCCAGAGCACATCGTCTGGATATAATCCAGGTCTCAATACTCTGGTGTTCATTATTCGATCTGGACGAGGGTTGGTGTATGCTGTTGGTTTAGTTGGAAGCACAGCTCCTTTTGAAGAAAACGGCCTAGAAAAAGCTTTTGCTTCAAGTCACGAAAGAAGCAACTTCATGCTAACATAACTCTACACAGGCCTCTGCCGGCGTCGAGGATGGACAGATCCTATGTACGAGTGTTACCGGGACCACAATGGCTACACTTGCCTTGTCCTCGTTAATGGCCGCGAGTACCAGACAGACCTCTCATACGAATCTGATGTTCTGGCCCAGGAGAACGCAGCCATGCGTGCGTTCATGGTGTGCCGTAACTTCTCCGTTAACGGAGGTATGCTGGCTCGTAACGGCATTGTTCAGGGTCTTCCCGCCCAAGAGACTTCCCATCGCCGCAAGAGCCGCCACACTTCTTCTCGGGACAGTGACCGTCACAGCAGGCGATCAGGACACCACTCCAGCAGTAGCTCGACAGCTTCGTTCGACTAGAAGCTACTATTGTGGCAACCGGCGGCGGTTGTTCGGGCCCAAGCCAACAGTGAACCGATGGGCTTAGATCGATATCGAGGTAAACTCACGCGGAAACATGCTGGGAAGCACGGGGGGAGAAACCCAAACACAAGATGACTTACAAGCGGTTGAAATGCTTCACAGCAGTCCCAAGGGATATACCCACATCAACCTCCCCTGGCAATCTCTCTCATGAGACTCGAGGAGGGATCATCAGTTTTTTACATTTCCATTTCCATTTTTATTTTTGTTTCTCTCGAACCTACAGTTCAGTTTGAACTGGGTGATGGTGATATATGTCTCGATATATGTCAGCCATTTTCGACGACTCATGACGATATGATACGACTTTAGATGCAATCTCACATTACTACGGCCAGCATTCGCAGTTGCATTTTATTATTGGAGTCACTTTTGATTTTACGCAAGACTGAAAAAAAAATCATATGGGCATTCTGTTCAGCGCAACTTCTTTGATTGGTAATTCTGGATGGTCTTCTAGGCCTTGGCCGCGCTACATAGCTTGGCCAATGTTGGAGAAGGAAGACGCCGCCATCAAGAGCCATTCGATAACATCAGAGGATCAATCAGGTAAACAACACAACCTGACAACGATATCCACGGAGCAGGGGAGGAGAATTGGATAGGGAAAAATCCGCGGTTGGACAAAAGTTGAACTGGATGGTGGCATCATTCGCAGAAGGGCATTTACCTTTCACAAAATCACACAGACTGATTTATGCACGCGTTAAACGACCATTTGACGAACCATGACAAAAGAGAAAAAAGCAAATTGTTTCGGTATTTATTTGAGTATTTGGTACGATCAGCGAGGAGGACATGTTTTCCTGCCCGTCTCTTGACAAAAGTCAATGAGAAGCTTGGGGTTCTGCTATAAGAGGGAAAAGTTTGAGCATGGTAGGAGCCAGCGTTGACTTTAACGACACGAGTGAAGACATGGAAGAGGATCAGACATGGGACGATTGATGAGGACGAGCATGGACCGATGGAATTTTATGATAAGACACTTAACGACAATAATGATTACGACTCTTTATTTCCTGCCGGTAGATGCTGAGGTTTCACATTGTGTTCTTTGATCTTGGTGTAGTTTGCAGGTGTAAGTGATACTTGAGCTACTCGCTCACTTTGACCTACCTACGCTGTACTTGGTATAATGTTTGTCAACCACATACCTCTTTATGATCTTGACCATGATGAAACTATCTAGATTCATTATCCGACTGTCGAACATGAAGGTGGAACAATGGCTACCGTTGTGGTTGGGGTTGGGGTTGGGGTTAAGCGGTTGCTTAGATGAGAGGCAATGGTCTTGATGATGAATAATTAGGAGCAATTTATGAACTTGGTAGTAGACTCAATAGCACAAAGTAAAGGCCTGCTGAATCAGCCACAAAGGAAGCAAACAATACGAAGATGTAATTGCAAAGTAACCTCAGCAACTGCCAGGCGTTGAAAAAGTGTGACACAACATCAACACCAACACCACCAAGCCCAAGCCCAAACTCTAACCAGACCACTTGAGCTCGGAGTGACGATCGTCCTGCTCCAGCGTCCAGCACAACACAGCATCAAAGTTCACTCCGAATTCCATCGTCGCCGTTAACGTTGGGGCAGTCGTGGCACTGTCGTGGAACAATGGAGCATAGAATGGGCTGATGACGAGCGATGCTCTGCCAATCAAGATTTCGTGCTTCCACTTGACATGTCCATATCTAAAGGCGTAGAGGCAAAAGTAGTTGCGTTTGTGGGGTCACGAGATGCAGTCTGACAACTTGATGAGGGGGCTCAGACTAACTAGTTAGGTACAGTAGTAGTAGTAGTAGTAGTAGTAGACGTGTCAGATGGGGAACACGGGAGAGGCTGAGAGCTGGGAACGCCTCGACGATGAAGTCATACAGGGTGAGTAGTGGAACGGCCTTTTATTTACGAAACGATGTCTCTTTACCACGAATCAATTGCTGAAAGAGTGGTCTAACGAGGTCATCAGCTGTTATGTAGCTATATCAAGATCAAATGCAGTTGAAAAAGTCAATGCAAAGATCCTCCAACACGAGGGATACTCGTACTGTAAATGAGCTGCAGGGTCTTGACAGGGGTTGCACAAGGCAATGTCAGCCTATGAGTGGTTGGTTGTGTGGCCGCCTCCTGTCCTGGACGTCTAGGGGAAGAAATCGGAGGAGAGAGAGAGATATGGTGCCACCAGCTCAGACCTTGTTCAACGGTCTCGTGAAGATGAGGCGTGAAGGATGAAGAAAAAAAGGAGAGTTGGTTTGATATAGACAGCGCAAAGGGGTGATGCCATAATTGTCACAGATCAGCTTGTCTGATATTGAGTTCTATCTTTTGATGGCCAAGTCTATCTATACATCAACTAGGTACCTTATTAAAAGCACGTCAGAGATTGATAATTCTAGAATAAAGATGAAGTTGGAAACGGCCGGCCTTTGACCAGGGGTTTTAAGATACTAATTTCACAAGGGAATGGAACATATTAAACGACCCCGCCAGACTTGTTTGATTGGAGTGAGCAGCCCCCTTTCTGTGGTTTAATTCATGGGGTTGGCCTCGTGTCGTGGATCGCTCGCCTGTATGGCCCGTATAGAAATAGTTTAGGCGGGCGTAGACTATTGAATCTGTTGGAGAGCTCATGTTATTGGCGTGAAGCATTTTGGGATGGTTTCAGGGCAATACTATGTACTCTGATAATACTACTGCTAGAATTAACTTCCATGTTCTCTTAACTATGTACCTAATAGCCCATACTTTAAAATCCTTAATGGCGTTTGCAGTGCTTCATTAGTGTCCGGTTTAGGTTAGGAACTGCAAGGATAATGAATTCAAAACAGCACATTTCAGTCACAACAAAGCCTGGAGAGATCTTCATTGTTAGTACAGTAGGTGCTAGACCCTGGCAGCCGCGCCCCCCTTTAGGTCCCGTTCTCCACTCTCAGCCTGCTTCTACCCACGTTGGCCTTTTTAGACATCCCCACTTCCTTTCCCTCTCTCTCCTGAGTTCAAAGGCGAGCTTCTTCTTCTCTTCTTTTCCTCTACTTCTTCTCTGACTCTCTCTCTCTCTCTCGACTTTTGTTCGAAACATCAGATACTCACTCTCGTGATACCCAATACCTTATCTTATCCTTTTAATCTAATCCTGTTGGGGTTTCTTCCTTCTTTTTAGGACCTCGCTGTTGTCATTCTCTGTTATTACTTTCGCTGTTACCCCTTTGCCATTTGGCGCATTCACACATAACAGCTTCTCAACTTCGCAAATATGAAGGGTATGTTCTTAATGGTGCTCTCAAGCTTCTATAGCTTTGCTACTCTTTACATTCGCAGCTAACAATGGCCAGGACTCATTCTCGTTGGTGGCTTTGGCACTCGCCTTCGCCCTCTCGTACGTTACCCCTCAGAACTTCGCGAACCACATTCGCGCAACTCCCATTCTTTGTTTTTGCGGAGGACTAACAGCTTGCGACGTTTCATAGACCTTGACTCTCCCTAAGCCCCTTGTCGAATTCGGCAACAAGCCTATGATTGTGCACCAGATTGAGGCGCTGGTCGCAGCTGGTGTTACTGATATCGTGCTCGCTGTCAACTATAGACCCGAGATCATGGAGAAGTTCCTTGCCGAGGTATGAAACCCAACTTCATGTGCATTCGTTGGACCATGGCCTGACTTTTGTGGTAGTACGAGGAAAAGTACAACATCAACATCGAGTTCTCTGTCGAAACTGAGCCCCTTGACACTGCCGGACCCCTGAAACTTGCTGAGAGCATTCTCGCCAAGGACGACTCTCCCTTTTTCGTTCTCAACTCCGACGTCATCTGCGACTACCCCTTCCAGGACCTTCTGGCCTTCCACAAGAGCCACGGTAACGAGGGTACCATCGTTGTCACCAAGGTCGAGGAGCCCTCCAAGTATGGTGTCGTTGTCCACCAGCCTGGCCACCGCTCCCTGATCGACCGATTCGTCGAGAAGCCTGTCGAGTTCGTGGGCAACCGTATCAACGCCGGCATGTACATCTTCAACACCTCCATCCTCGACCGTATCGAGCTCCGCCCGACTTCGATTGAGAAGGAGACCTTCCCCGCCATGGTCAAGGACAACCAGCTCCACTCGTTCGACCTCGAGGGCTTCTGGATGGACGTTGGTCAGCCCAAGGACTTCCTCAGTGGTACATGCCTGTACCTCTCCTCCCTCACCAAGAAGGGCAGCAAGGAGCTCACCCCTCCCACCGAGCCCTATGTTCACGGCGGAAACGTCATGATCCACCCTTCGGCCAAGATTGGCAAGAACTGCAGAATCGGACCCAATGTCACTATTGGACCCAACGTTGTTATTGGCGATGGTGTTCGTCTGCAACGATGTGTGCTGCTCCGTGGCTCCAAGGTCAAGGACCACGCCTGGGTCAAGTCTACCATTGTCGGCTGGAACAGCACCGTTGGCCGATGGGCTCGCCTTGAGAACGTGACAGTTTTGGGTGACGATGTCACAATCGGCGACGAGATCTACGTCAACGGTGGCAGCGTTCTCCCTCATAAGTCTATCAAGGCTAACGTCGACATTCCTGCTATTATCATGTAAGGGACGTTTTTACGACTCAACGTTCTTTTTGCAGCTCGTTGGAGGACACACCAGCGGGCTTTGTCATCTACACTATAATCTCCAACAACAGCGAGGAAAAATCGAGTAAAATTCATCACTCTCGGAAGATGTGCCGGCCACCGTTTTTATACAAACTATGCCGGATGCGAAGAAATGAAGAGTCTGCCGCTCTATCTCTCTTAATACCTTTGTGCAATTGTCTGATGCCCCTATTATGCGTGTTTATATGGCGTCTAGGTCGATATTTACAGAAGGCAGGCAGGCAAGCAATGCCACGGAAGGACAAGGACGGGCATCTGGGCAGGCAGGGTTTATGGCAGGGTTTTGAGGAAGCCATGTACAATTGATGCTTTTGTGATTAGCTTATTGAATTAAAGGAGGTGGTGCGATACCATTCAAGCTTTATCTGAGTCCAGTCTTGTATGTGTTAGTTGATCAGTCTTTGGCAATCAATCATGGGGTGAGAGGATACAACATCTCCGGCCCAAAATAAACAGGCACATGAAGCATCGGCTGGTGAAGTATCCAAGAGCCCGAGGCTCGGCTATTGTCCCTTGAAAAGAGCTTCCTTGCTAGCTTGTGAGCTTGTGACTCCTTATCCAGGTGTTTGTCGCCATAGACCACGGTGAAGTGAGGTGATGTGTAAGGTTGGGCTCGGTAAGATTCCCAGACCTGGTCGACGAGATGGGACCCTGGGCCCGGGGTAGAGGATCAGTAGGAGGGCGTAAGGCCCAGAATGGCCGGAACGTCGGTTATTCTACGCTATAAGCCAGAGAGAGAATGTTTAGCAATGCAAGTATGAAGCTTGTAAGCTTTCCACGTTCCAGAAAGAGTTGTAGATCTCGCAACGCCTCCAAGTTAGCATGAACTATAGGGTTACTAACGCTAAAGTATCAGAAAAGAAAGAATCCAGGAGGCGATTAACACTCTTGAAGTTTGTAGCATTTGAAGGTCCTGTAGGAAGAGCGGTGTCGTGGAATGGGGCATGGAACTTAGCATGCACCTGCAACTGTATTTATGTATCGATGGCGCCTCTGTGTTTGTGTTTGTGTTTCTTTTCCTGCAGATTCAAGCTTTATTCCTGCCTACCGTCGTTGAAGACATCATCACCCCAAAACAAGGAACACAAGTACGGATATACCTGTATCTGTATTGTGAAACCCCGCTACTAAACCAGCCATTTCCGAGGGCTAGCATCGACTTGTTTTTATCTCTCAACTTCCATGCGAAAAACGTTGAATGGGTGCTGGATCTTCCAAATTGCGGTATTTATGGAGATAAATCACGTTACGCAGAAGACGGCGAGTGCATAAGGTACCTACCTCTAGGTACATATCGTCGTGTATCTCACACCTTGAGGCTGAAGCCACAAATCGCTCTGCTGGGCCAAACTCACCACTTACATTACACGAGTTCGACTCAGCAGTAGACAAAACTCAGCAGACTCAAGATCACACGCCGAAACCCGTTACGGTGGAAATCTCGCATGATAACCTGGGGTGACGGTATTTTCTTCCGGTCCGGCGCATACAAGACGGGAGAGACGGGCCGTTTCCCAAACCTCGAGACTTGAAGCGATGATCGAGGATTGACCAATTACTTGTATTTCATTTCGGCCCTCTTTTCGAAGGAAGAAGTCATTGGTTTTTTGAGAGACTTGCAGAAGCAGGTCTGAGACAAGCAGGAGATCAAAGCACTACACCTCAACCTTGGCACAGTATACGGAAGATATAGCAAAGATTCTGATTTGGACGTGGTGTGTCAATCCCCAGGAGAATGGACGCACAGCAGGTGCATAGACATGGACATGGGCATGGATATGAATTCAAGATGAGGAAACGCCTTTGGCCTCGGCTGTTTCCCTGGTGCTTGGCTATTGTGCCTATTCTAGTGGTGAGTTGATATCTCCGTTACTTCTTTGGCATCATATCACCAATGACCCATCATGTTATCCCGCCTTCTGCCCGCAATCACCCACATTATCCATTCGTCTCCTCGTGGCTCCCCCATGGGATGGGTTCCCCAGAGCAGTGTAGGCTGCTTTGCCTCTGGTACCCGGCCGTACCGCAATCCTGGACCAAGCCGGTGAGATCATGCATGGCCTGACCGAAACCTTACTACGTTAGTAGTGAGCCTGTGAGTTAGCTGGGGAAACTTGACGATAGCATCATTTCATTTCATCTCATTTCATTTCACGGAAACGTCGGGGTGTTTTCTTCTTTTTTTTTTCTAGGGCCAAAGTTGGCTTATGACGACATTGGATCCAGAATTTCCAGTGGATGCAGGGGATCAAGAGCCTCAAAAACGCGACTGTTTTGTTGTTTAAAATAATAAAACGAAGACGTTGAGAGCCAGGCACGGCGAGCTTCGGCGTATTAGCGGAGCCTCTTGGGCTTTTCTCCCCCGCACCCCGAACACTACACACCTTCAACGTGAGCCCGGCCTCCACAATCTCCCCACCCGGACGGCCTCTCCACGGCCGCCCGGCTGCACTTCAATTGGACTGGGTGCCTTGGATTGCTTCAGAATCATGGGGAGCCCGCCTTGATCAGGAGAACAAGACCTGGAGTGAGGCTCGTGGAATGGGCAAAATCCACTGAAATTCGGGTTCCTTTCGGCGCTGAATCCCTTCTCCATGCAGTGGAGACTACCTAACGTTAGGTATCCCAGAGTCCTCACGTAACGCTCCATGATCCCATCCCCAAAAAGACCAAAGACCCTCCTCCATGCTTGGTCTCTATTGGATATTCATCAGCCACTGACACAGGTTCTGTCAGCAGCTCTCCCAGCTTGTCCTCAGTGATGGCAACGCCAAGCTCCAGTACCAGCACCACCACCAGGATAAGCTCCAGACAAGCAAAAGCCTTTTGACCTCGTTGTCGGCCACCAACACCTTAATTTCGTTTTCCTCTCTCCTCCAATTATTCTCTCCTTCGTCCTTTCACCACACTCTTCACCTTTTACTCCCTCAATTCTATCCCTCCTCTTCCCCACCATCTCCTGCAGCGTCCGAAGCTGTCTGCTATATTCCCTCTCCCTTCGCGACCGCGCCGCCCACCTCACAACCTATCGCCATGGCTCTCGCCGACGAGTCTAACCGTGTCGTCCAAGAGTTCGACTTTTCAGACGAGGATCTCAACCGTCATGTGAAGGAGTTCTTGAGACAGATGGGTATGTTGCTTTCGCTCCTTCTGCACAATATCTGCGGCGCAATGCTACTACAGCCCGCTGCTATGATGATCGTCGCTCCTCATCTGCTTCTCAACAAAACGAATACTTACAATCTGCTTGCTAGATGAGGGCCTCCATGAAGAAGGTACCAGCCTCCAACAGATTCCGACCTACGTCACCGGCGTTCCCAATGGCACAGAAAAGGTGAGCTCTAATATCGACGTATACATCAATTCAAGCTAATCCTTTCTCACCAGGGCCTCTATCTAGCTGTTGATTTGGGCGGCACAAACTTCCGAGTCTGCTCCATCATGCTCAATGGTGACACCACCTTTAACCTCACGTACAACAAGGTTGCTATCCCCAAGGAGCTCATGGTCGCAAAGACCTCGTCAGAGCTCTTCTCTTTCCTTGCAAAGCAGATCGAGATCTTCCTCAAGGAGCATCATGCCGACCACTTCGAATCCCACCTGCGCCGCCGCAACACTAGCAGCACTCCCTCGGGCTTCCGCGATGAGCACATCTTCCGTCTGGGCTTCACCTTCAGCTTCCCCGTCAAGCAGCTCGCTATTAACAAGGGTCTGCTGATTCGATGGACTAAGGGCTTTGATATTCCTGACGCCATCGGCAAGGACGTTTGTGCCCTGCTTCAGACCGAGATTAACAAGCTTCATCTTCCCGTCAGAGTCGCCGCGCTGGTCAATGACACCGTTGGCACTCTCATGGCCCGATCCTACACGTCAACTGGCAAGAGTCGATCCATTCTGGGTGCTATCTTTGGCACTGGCACCAACGGCGCTTATATGGAGAAGCTGGACAACATCAAGAAACCTATCTCGGGTGAATATGACCAGTCAACAGGCGAGATGGTTGTCAACACAGAGTGGGGTTCCTTTGACAACCAGCTCAATGTTCTGCCCAACACACCGTGGGATAAAGCTCTTGATGCTGAGAGTGTGAACCCTGGCGACCAGATGTTCGAGAAGCGCGTATCGGGCATGTTCTTGGGTGAGATTGTGCGACTGGCCATCGCCGATATGATCAACAGTGAGAAATCATCCCTCTTTAAGGACCTCAACTCGAGCTTCAACGACTGGGGCACCACCACCAACATTGCACCCTCATCAGGCTTCCTGAAGCCCTGGGGACTCGATAGCTCCATCATGTCGGTAGCAGCTGCCGACAACACCCCCGAACTGTCGACTCTTCGCCAGGAGCTCGAGAATCTGCTCAACGTCTACACGCCGTCGCTTGAGGACGCTCAAGCTTTCAAGGCCGTCTCTAATGCTGTTGGCCGCCGTGCCGCTCGATTGTCCGCTGTTGCAATTGGCGCCATTGCCATTGAGTCCGGCAAGCTCGATGACCCCAATGAAGAAGTCATTGACATTGGTGTTGACGGCAGTCTTGTCGAGCACTACCCCTTCTTCCGCGACATGATCTACGAGGCTCTCCGTGTCATTGACGGCATTGGCCCCAAAGGTGCCGAGAAGATCCGCATTGGTATCGCTAAGGATGGCAGCGGTGTTGGTGCCGCCCTCATCGCCCTTGTGGCCGCCAGCAGGGAAAAGCCCGAAGATTATTTGAATGACTTGAGGACCGAGTCTACCCGGGCTCGCTCGTCCTCTAATGCTCTCAGTACGTCTTACCACTCTTCAGGTTCTTTTAGATAACATCTGCTAACATCAAACAGTTGAACAATCACCAATTTCGGAGCAGGCGCTGCTAATCGGCGGTGTTGTTGGTGTCCTTGCTCTAGCAGCCGTCTGGTGGAGCAAGCGCCAATAAGCAACAATTGATGTATTGTAGCTCGCGATGGAACCATGCTTGGAGTTCTTCCCAAGCTTGTTGCATGATTATGTATATATGTGCATCTGATGGATGTTTTTGATGGTCGGGTTTTCTTTTCGGGACTTTTTGGCGTCTTATGTCCAATATCTTCATTTTCAGACTTGCGCTTTTTCGCATATAAAAAGTTGTATGGGTGTGAGGTAACAGGTTTTATGACGAGATAATATGATGATGCCCCAGGTTTCGTCTTGACGCGCGAAGACCCCTGAGACCTGAATGTTGTGTTGTTCTTTTGTTACTGTGGTAAGTCTAGTTTGATGTCTTGTTTTTTTCTTGGAGTACATCTATCCCATCCTGTCCGTTAAAATCATATACCATCGTAAAGCATTTCCATCTCTCGTCTAGCCGGCCGATCTGATTTTGGTCTTTCTAGTCTATGTTCTAGTTTCCAAAAGCTGCTGCGGGATAAGCACGGTCTCTCTTCTTTCGCGCCGCAGAACTACTTCTAGAGCTTGCGCTGGAACCAGTTTCACCAGCACTTCTACCAGGCGGCGCGAGTCGGTTGGTTGCCATATCATCGGGGAGGTCGTTCCATTCCATTCCAGGTCCCTGGTTCTGATAGGAACGGCCGGAGGGAGGCATGGAGGGTCGAGGGGGGCCGTTTTTGGGCGGACCTGAGGCGGGTGTCAGGTTGGCAATGGCGGCGGTTGTGCTCGTGGGCAGAGAGTATTGAGGTGCTTCAGATGATGAAGGTAGCAAGTTTCGGACAGAAGCGCCAGTAGGACGGCTAACTAGCCAGGCCGAATTAGGGCGCAGTTTGAGATAGTAGCCCTGGATGGGTTGGCTCTCTCTCTTGAAGCCTCGTCCTTCATACCATTTCAGCCCCTCCTCATTCTCAGTCCATACATGGGCCGTGACAGTTGTCACAATCAAGGTAGGGTCTGATACAGCAGTCGCAACGATATTATCCAGAGCGGCATTCACTAAGCCCAACGAGCGATATGGCGAGAGGAGGCATAGGGACTGGATGTAGAGGTTCTGGGGTACCTCGCCGCGACTCTTAGAGTCGAGGGCGGGCTCAAGGCGACAGACTACGCCGCCGACAACTTTGGGCTCAGCGCCATCGTGCGCCCATGTGATGACGCGGGAGAAGCGGCCAGAAACAGGGTCGACTGCGCGCTGATAGAAATTGTCGGGATAGCTAACAGGGAGGAGGAGGGCGTTGATGCGACGTAGAGCGTTGACGTCGTCGCCAGTGACGAGACGAATCGTAGCTTCTTGAGGGAGTGACGTCGGAAGAGGTGGAATTTCGAGCGAAGGTGTCGTTGGGTCTGGGGAACGCGAGAGAGCAGGGGCAGCAGCTGGGGGCGGCGGCGGAGGAGGAGGGCTTGTGAGTTCGACGGGAGCGGCTTGAGAAGGCGGAGGCGCGTATTTTGGTGTCTTTGCTGAAAAGAAAGATCGAATAGACGACTGATGAGTAGACGGGAGCGACATGTTTGACAGCGTTGATATTGTATAAACCGATAGAGGACAGACTGATTAGGAATGTAGATATAAAAAAGGAGTGAAAGGGGGGCCGGCCAAGACAAGAGCCCAACTTAAACCCTACTGACTAGATACGAAGCGAAAGTAGTTCCGGGGTTGGGAGTTTTATGCTTTCGTCGAGGAAAGAGAATCTGGAAGTGTTGAGCCAGGCCAGACGGAAGAGGCTCTTGGACATTAGGTACTTAGCGTATCCTCCAATGAGCACTATTTGAATTGAATCGATTGAACCAATTACCACGTGAGAGATAGGGATCTAGATCGGATTAGATCGTCATTTGCAGGGAGGAATCCATTTATTAGTTACTCCATCCCGTCATTTAAAGGGGTTCAAGCAACCATGAAATGAAGATCAATTGTTAGGCATATGGATACATACATACATAGGTAGTTACGGATACAGGGTTGCCTTTTCATTAACTGGGCAGAATGAATTGATGCTTATTAACTGGGTTATACTTGTTACTATTAAAAGCCTAAGTTTGTTATCAAGATTTCGTTTAGTCTGTCAGTTGCATTAGCGACTGTCAGTTGACGGTGCCTTGCATTCGGGCTGGGCTGCTAACTATAGATTAATCCGCCAAGGTTATCGATATCTTGAGCTTGACTCGCATTGAGTGAGAACCCCTAAATCAAGCCCTGAAGTAAGTAGTTGGTTTTAATGGATGATTTTTTCCTTTCCGAAACTTCAATCCTATAGACGCCATGCCACTCATTCACTGGCTGATACTTTGGGGTGCACTGGCGCGCTGCGACTCAGGCCTAGGCTCAGGCTTAAGTAGCTTTTTCTTTTACACGCACGCAGGCGTCAAATTTCCCCCTTCACTTTACATCCCGTCTCGTCATTTTTGACTTTTGTCAACAGTGACGCCGAAAAGCCGCTGCCGGTTGAGAAGTTTTCTGCTTTTCTTTACTACCTGAAATACCTTGTTGATTGTCTTTTTGCCTGAGTAGGTATTGTTTGTTCTTTTCTACTCGTCACTGAAGCAGAGAGTAGATATAGGTAGGCGGGTCTCGTGTCCCGTGTCCCGTCGCCTACTCCATTCTCCAGCTCAGCTGCACTGGGCTGCATTTTACAAACAGAAACTGTACAGAAAAGAGCCTCAAAATTATCATTGTTGGCCGTTTTTCTTGTCATTTACTTTTTTATCCGAACCAAACGGACTTTTCTCCATTCTTGCTCATTCCTTCTTTACATCGTCACACTTCTTTCTCAACGAGGTTTTTTTTTTATTGCTCTTAATCCTTTTCAGCTTAAACTTTTTTTTCCCTCTTATCACAAATACCAGCCTCCATACGCCATATCTAACTTACTCCGTACCCCGGCTGTAATTCCGTGCACACCCCCCCTCCGCCCGGTAGCTGCCGTTGGCATCATCACACGATTCCAGTTACACACCCTCCGCTTTACAAAATCGTCGGCCCTGGCTCGGATTCAGGCTTCCCGGCGACATCATGAATGCTGGTACGGGCAGGGCAGGCGTCATAAGCGCCCATGATGATGCTGCAAGTATGGATAAGCTGGTACGTTCACTTTGCATATTAACCTCCCTGCGATGCTCCTCAGCCAACGCCGCTCGTGAGCGCCATCATGTCCCTTATGGTGACGGCTCATCTCTGCGCCCCCTATCGCCGCGGCGTCTTCGCAATGGGCTTGTCGCTCGCAGTTTGTCGGCAATGCCATTCTGAATAAATCGCTAATACGGACGCTATGCAGGCACATGCTGTGCTGGACGACGTGCTTTACAACATTCTTGGCGACCTATTGATGAAGACGCACCGTGAGGAGAAGACGGCGAGGGCCACCACTGCTGCTATTCGAGTCGAGAAGCTGGCATCCGACGCGTCCGACAGTTCGACCCCCGATTCAAAACCAGACGTGCGAATCGAGACAGACGCTGCAATTTACGAGGATGGCAAAGTGCTGCTCAAGGGCAACCCCCTCAAGACCACTGCCGAGATTCTATGCCCTCGATGCCATCTACCACGACTCCTGTATCCCACCGATGGTAAAGGCGCTCAAAAACCCGACCCCAGTATCATCTACTGTAAGAAGCATCCTTACATTGATAAACCTGGATGCGACATCTATGGCCAGAGTTGGGTTGGGCCTGGTCCTGGTCGTGGCAAGAAGAAGAAGGATATGGAGAAGAATAATACCGATTCTCCAACACCCGAGCAACGGCCTCCCAACGTTCTATCTTTCCCATCCGCTACTTGCAGCAAGTGCAAGCGCTGTATTCTTGTCACTCGACTCAACAACCACATGGGCTCGTGCATCGGAAACAGCGGCCGCAATGCCAGCAGAGCTGCGGCGCAGAAGCTGAGCAACGGCGGATCTCAGAATGATCCTACGCCGCCCTCATCACAGAAGGCGACACCTGCGCCAGGCTCTCGCGCCGCCAGCCCAAAGAAGCGTGATGCCAGTGAGGAAGAGGAAGACTCCGAGAATAGCCACAAGAAGAAGAAACTCAAGCCCGCGTCGTCGGTCACCAAGAAGGTGATCCTCAAGACCAAGCCAAGCCTCAAGAAGGATAAGCCCAAGGGTCTGTCTTCCTTGAGTCAAGAACAAAAGGCTGACTACACCAACGGCGACTCTGTGGAAGTGGCGCCCAAGAAAGTCGTGTCTAAGGGTATCAGTCCTGTTAAAAAACTCAAGATGAACAAACCTCCTCTGGGCTCGCCTAAACCCAAGGCCAACCTCATCCGCGAGGCTACTGGAGAGTCGGAGTCCTCAGATACCCTCTCATCCCCTCCTCAGTAGTAATTCTACTTTGCTCACGGAGACTGGACTCACGGAAACGGTTGGATACGGATAGAGGCAAGCAGCACGTTACGCAACGAAAGAGATCATTTGCTTTTCGAGATTCTTTATTCTGCCTGTATTATTCTCACATACTGCATTGGAACAGCGGACTGGTTGGCTAGGGTTACCGGGACCGGATATTCACAGCATCCACGGAAAACGGACCGGGGCGTTTTTTTGGCGTATCGCGTACAACAATGGATATCTTCAAAATGCTTTATAATCTCTACTATGATGCGTGACTGTATGATTGCTGACATGTAACCTGAGGTGCCTCTACTCCTCAACGCCAGGTACCTATGCAAAAAAGAAAAGTGTTTGCTCCTAGACTCCTCCTTTTTATCGACTTTAGCATCTAAGCCTGCTCTTCCTCCTCTGCAACGCGAGCTTTGACAATCTTGACGTCCTCAACGGGCCTGTCTTCGGACCCAGTCTTGACCATACCCATTCTCTTGACAGTGCCCATGCCAGACTTGACCCTCCCAAAGATGGTGTGCTTCCCATCAAGCCAGGGCGTCGGGGCTAGAGTCACAAAGAATTGGGAGCCATTTGTGTTTGGGCCTGCGTTGGCCATGCTGAGAACGCCGGCTCCCGTGTGCTTGAGGCTCTGGTCGATCTCGTCCTCGAATTTCTCGCCGTAGATGGATGTTCCACCGCGACCAGTGCCGGTGGGATCGCCGCCCTGGACCATAAAATTGGGGATGATGCGGTGGAAGATGGTGTTGTCGTAGTAGCCGCGGCGGACGAGGGTGGTGAAGTTGTTGCAGGTTTTGGGGGCATGGTTTGTGTAGAGTTCGAGGGTGAGGGAGCCCTATATGCTTGTTAGTGAGTGAGTGAGGCTTTTGAGAGTAGCTAGGCGTACCATTGTGGTCTCGAGGATAATGTTTGTCGTCATGATTGGACTGATGTCTTTGATGTGCGTGTTGTTATGATGGAGGCATTGGAGGGGCATGAGGACAAGGCTGGCGCATTTTCAACCGCTGTTTCTGGTGGTTTAGCACCTCAGAGCTGAGTGATTGGTCGCTGAAAGGTGCAGCCCTGCAGGGGTGTTTACTGTCGGACGATCCCTAATCGATAGCGCACTTCAGCCTTAGATCCAGCAGACGTCATTTTGAGAGGCTGCCTTTGTTAATAACACAACTTCGCTTTGAATTTAAACCAAGCAACAAACATCGCTTGAGTTTCCACGCGTGTGGGTGATTCCTAACTCTTTGGTCAACTCTGTGCGACGTGACCGATTATGGGTCGCTATTGAAATAACTTTCTACGCACAAACTCGGGCTTAGAACACGTTGCTCTCTAACAACATCAGCAACACCATTCACAAAGCCATGGCGGAAAACGCTGCAAATACAGCCGCTATTGAAGGCTCTTTTGATGTGTTTAATGCTACTATCGGCACCAACAGCACCTTATCCTCAGCCTACACATATCTTCAGACCCAAAACTTTCTCATGCTCGAGTTCAGACTCGTTTTCAGCGCCATCGGCATCATCTACCTCGGCGCTCATGCTGCTCTTCGTCGACCTCCCTCTGCAGCACCTGCAAAGAAGAAGAAACCAGGCGAAAAGGACCACGATGAAGAGCGTTTTGCGCAGGGTCTGGAACCCTCTGATGCCATCATGTTTCCGCTCATGGCCGCTGTTATGCTTGTTGGTTTGTACTACCTGATTCAGTGGCTCCAGGATCCCGATATTCTCAACAAGGTCTTGCGGTGGTACATGTCTACCATGTCCGTCGCTAGCTTATTATCCATATATTCTCACGGGATCGAAGTGGTAACGAGCTTGGTGTTTCCACGATACTGGCGTGGGCGAGATGGCCGCCTAAGGACGGTGAATCAGAAGGCGAAATCTGTTCAAGTCTGCGATGATGCAGGTAACCCAACTGCGAATGCTACAGATACAAACAACCCATTTCCTGGACCTCTTGCCTTCTTGGCCTTTTCTGACAAGGCTCGCGAGACAGGATGGGAGCTACGTGGCCTGTTGACTCAACACTGGGCAATCAAGCTTTTCATTCATAGCATGGGCAAGGAAGAAGGCAGAATTAAGCTTGCTCACATGGTGTCCTTACTCATGGCCATAGCCACAGCACTCATCTACTCGTCTACTACTTCGCCCTTGTTGGGAAACACGCTCGGCTATGCAATGTGTTATGGCTCGCTTCTCCTTATCTCCCCAACAGACTTTCTGACCAGTACTCTGATTCTCGTCGCATTGTTTTTCTACGACATCATCATGGTCTTTTATACGTGAGTTTCTTTCGTATCATTGCTCTCAGATGAACCTTAACGCTGACAATTCTTAGCCCCTTCATGGTCACAGTCGCAACCAAGTTAGATGTACCCATCAAACTCACTTTCGAAACCGGAGGTCGCAGGAGTATCCTTGGCCTGGGAGACATTGTGATTCCAGGCATGGTCATGGCTCTCGCCCTTCGGTTCGACCTCTGGCTCTACTACCAACGCAAGATTAAGTATGAGAGCACCGATCTCAAACTCATTGAGAAGGACCCAGCGTCTGGAGCCCTCACTACCAGGAGCAAAATCAAGCACAAGGAAGTCAAGGCCAAGTACGTCAACGCTAAGGGGAGCTGGGGAGACAACCTTTGGGCCCGTGGGGCTTTCTTCCTCTCGGGATCTCAACAGCTGCCCCCTGAGCTGGAAGCTACGCGTTTCCCTAAGACATATTTTCATGCCTCGATGATCGGATATCTCTTGGGCATGTGTGTTACTTTGACCATGCTTTTGATATTCAAGCAAGGGCAGCCTGCACTGCTGTATCTTGTTCCAGGCGTGCTGGGCTCTCTATGGTTGACAGGCCTGGCTCGTGGAGAGATTAAGCAGATGTGGAAGTATACCGAGGACGGCAGCCTGGACGTGGTCGACGTTGTTGTAGAATTAGATGGCGAGGGTAACGCTGTCAAGACTATCGGCAAGCTCGAGGACGGTGTTGTCGACACAACCAAGAAGGATGAGAAGAAGGACAAGGAGGATTCGAAAGACAAGGATGAAAAGACCAAGGACGCCGCTAAGAATAGCGATAGGAAGGAAGATCGTCGGGTATTTTCACTGTCGATCGAAACCGAGCCGGAGACTAGAGATGTCTCGGAGTAACCATTCTCTGGTAGATCTGGGAAAGGGGTACTGTTTAGAAAGCATAAAGATTAGACAGGCGCTTTAAAAAAGATACTTTCAGCACCAAGATTGCAGATTAACATCGTGATAGAAACATCTTCAGAGGGTAGATTCTGATGTTCAAAAAAAAAAAAAAAAAGGCCATACAGCGTCAACAGTTCCCAGGCCTCGGCGCTGTGTAGGGGCATGCTCTTAGTTCTGGTCATTCCCTTGCGCTTTTAACTTCATCTCTCTCTGCCCATGTGTCTCGGTCTAAGGATAGATCGCCGAATGGATCAGAGTGGGTTCCATAACATTAACTCTTTCTTACGAGGTAAGTTTAAGGGCTTAGGGCTGGAAGAGTGTGAACAAGTCCTTTGATCCGCCATCGATGAGCTGAAGTGTCCTCTTTTTAAGATTTTAGCCAATAGATTTAGTTCTATGGG
The DNA here is from genome assembly GCA_021655885.1 of Fusarium abutilonis. Classification (NCBI taxonomy): domain Eukaryota; kingdom Fungi; phylum Ascomycota; class Sordariomycetes; order Hypocreales; family Nectriaceae; genus Fusarium; species Fusarium abutilonis. Next base: position 4,159 of record JAJJWN010000172.1, on the reverse strand, counting down.
GTATAATGTACTGTGTTTTCAAAGTATCAAAGTATGCGCTGTTGAAGATGTGAGGTTATTCAGAACTTTGTTTCAAGTGCATATACGCAAAAGTCTTTATGAAAACTTTGATGTGAGCTGTTCTCAGGACAGGAGTAGGTATAAATACATGAGATCTTGCCGAATCTTTTCTTAGCTAGGCTTGCCATGTATATCCTAACTTGTATTTTATATTGTCATCTGTCAACTAACTTTCTATCAAGATGCCTCCCGAGAATCTACCAAACACAATAGAGTCTGTGACCTCAGACGTTTCGCATGATCAAGTGGAAGCTGATTCCATCACGGCTGCGGTTGACAATGAGGTAGCTGAGGATAGCGTTGTTGTTGCAACACCAGACCATGATGTCGTCGACCACAACGAGAGCTCGTCGACAAACACTACCTCTGCCCCTGCTCCTCCTCCTGAATCTGAGCCTGAGCCTGAGCCTGCTCATGAAAACAGAGAAGTCCCCGCCAACTCATCATCATCGTCGTCGTCATCACCACCAGAGGAGGAGGAAGAAGAAAACTTGGGCCACAACAGTTCCCCTGCGCCTGTCCAAGAGACGACGAACGAGAATTCGAGAGAATCTTCTCCACGGGCCCAATTCAATCGATTAGTCGCCAACAGATCTCCCACCCGTTGGATTTCAAATGGGCGCGGACGTCCCAGGAGGGGCACTCAAGGCCGGCGGTTATGGCCTCTTAGGACGTACTGTTCGTGTGGTCGTCTCGAACCTTGTACTCCTCCCCCTTTACTAAGTCAAGCGGACTGTATCGAAGTTTTTATGGATTGGTTGGACGATCATGAGCGTGAGGAGTTTGAGGTGATTGGCAGAAGATTGGACAGGGAGGATGGCTTGGAGAGAGACCCCGGAAGAGCGATGGAGCGATGGAACCAACTTATGTCGGACATTGATGATTGCTATATTTCAAATTAGTCATGGTTCTACTTTCGAGTTGGATCTGGAGTTGCAGTTGGGATCATTTCATCTGGCGTTTGTTGTCATTGTCATTATCATTATCATTAGCATTACTATTAGCCACGACTATTCTTCTGCAACCATGAATTACATGATACGATCTCATACCAGCATTACTCTTTGCTTGCTCATTCCTCTTCATAATTCCTCGAGTCTGCATTAGTAGACGTTGACCACCACCAACGTCCGTAATCCCCTGCACCGCGTAAAGGTTCAGACTCTTAACAGGGGTCAATTTTCGTCCACCCGATTTCTTGTGTAAGATGCATGAGTAGGTATTGATCTGGTATTGGAGTAGCCAGTAGTGTATGTCAATACGAAGTGGTGAATGCTGAAGCCCAGAGTGTTGTGTATGGATGAGAATGTTGTGTCTGAGCCATGTAGTCATCAGCCGCTTCCAGGCTGGCGTCAGACCTCGGAAGTAGGAAGATGGGAAAGAAACCGTGCTTTTGAGCCAAAGAGAGAAAGAGATCCACACGAAACATTGTTCAGTAGAGAAATATGAGGGAGGAGATATAATAGCAAAGAGATCTTGCTGGGCATGGTGGATTCAGTGAGGCCAACAGATAGATAGTCATGTAGATGTAGAATCATGTCGAAACTCAATTACAGAGTTGGTTCTGAAGAGATATAGGGAAATTAGAAAGCATTGAGAAGATATCATGTCTATCAAATGTTCGTAGCTAACATATTTATACTTGATCGTCCGTCCAAGCCCCCCGTATTCTCCGGCCCGTCAATCAGGCTCCACCTCCACCCCCACCTCCGACGTGCCGGGTTTCGTCTCGTCGGGTTCCGAGTCTCATTTGTCTCGTCTCTTCTCATGCAACTTCAAACAATCACTCTCTTCTCATACAAGTTACATATTCCAAAGCAGTATCTGTAACAATGACTCTACCTCAACCAACAGTGATACAATGGGTAATCGACACTCGCCCTCTCTGGCCGCCTGCTCTCAAAACCGCCGACTTAACCACCTATGTAAGTCTTCCTAGCATGCACTGTAACCTGTAACTAACCTCAAACCCCAGGCCTCGGGCGCCCTCTCCCTTCTCACCACAGAAGAGCGCTCCTCTGTCTTAAGATACTACCATGTCCGCGACGCCAAACTCGCCCTCGCCTCAGCCCTCCTCAAGCGCTACGCCATCTCTCGCTTCTGCCACGTCCCCTGGTCTCAGGCCTCAACTATCCGTGACGCTCGCACGAAGCCAGTGTTTCGCTTGCCAAACGGTGACGAGCCTCTGCTCTTCAACGTCTCACATCAGGCTGGTCTTGCTGTTCTCTTGGCTGTGCATAATCCGCCAAAGGGTCTGGCCGTGGGTGTGGATGTCGTGTGTCCATCGGAGCGCCGGGAGCGTGATCTAAAAATTCTTGCAGATGAGGGTTGGGCGAGTTTCGTGGATATTCATGCTGATGTCTTTGGCGTGGGCGAAACCGTAGCTCTCAAGGGAATGAATCCTGGTCCTGGTACCGAGGAGCGAGATCGTGCGTTGCGCTACTTTTATGCGCTTTGGTGTCTACGTGAAGCCTACGTTAAAATGACCGGCGAAGCTCTTTTGGCGAGTTGGTTGAATGATCTTGAGATGCGCAGATTTGCTCCGCCAGAGGACATGCAGATGCCCCAGGAGGTTTGGCTCAGAGGCGAAAAGGTCGAGGGCGTTGATGTGAGGCTGATGCCGTTATTAGAAGAGTACATGATCTCAACTGCGGTGAGAAATGGAGACAACGGTGAGACTGTTGAGATTGGCGAGTTTGAGAGCCTTGATATAGATGAGGTGTTAGCTTTTGCAGAAAAGACACCTAAATCATGATGCTCAAAGATATGGTACATGAGTCACGAGTCATACACAGATATCGGCACTTAACTTGTTTTCTTTTTTGCTTCATTCTTTATTTCATTGAGTCATGTCTCATAGATGGATAGATACATCGCGTCTCTTTTCAAATAAGCATCGTAGAAATGCCCCTAAAAGTTCTTGTTAAAGAACTCGACGACCGTCTTATAACCCCTCTCATACTCCTCCTTGACACGGTTGTCGCTGAGATCGGCGCGAGCAGCCATCCAGCCGTGAATCTGGTCCTTGAAGGTCTCGACATGCTTGGTTACCTTGAGGGTGTCCTCAAACTTCTTAACCTCCTCGTCGGGCTCCTCCTTGGAAGCTAGCAGCATGGTAGGAATGGAGATGCCCTCGGCGTCCGAGGCGTCGACCATAGCAGGGTGAATCTGGGCGGCGATAGAGAAGGGGTTGGTGTCGGCCTTGACGCTGAGAGCAACGACCTTGCCACCCCAGCAGTACTATGCAAATTGTGTCAGTGATGATCGCTTTGGGGTCACCAAGGAAAACTTACGCCGATGATGCCAAACTTTTCAATGGATGAATCCTGCTCCTTGATGGCCTTTACGTAATCGGGCACTAGGCCAGCAACCTTGGGAGGAGGGTAAGTGCCAAAGAAGTCACCAAGCTGCTTCTTCTTATCATCGTTGTCCGGAGGGTAACTAATGGCGAGTCGATTAGTCTTTGAATGCCTCTTGAGGTGCGCTCTCCTACATCTCAATGGGGCAAGGGTTGCCCTTGAACCAGTCAGGGATATAGACCTTGTACTTCTCAGCACCGCTGAAGGCGAGGATATCAGCGCCCTGAAGAGTCTGATCGAAAAATCCAAAGATGTCGAAGATTACAACAATGGCCTTCTTAGCGTCGACATGACCGGTGACATCTATCAAGTCAGTTGTCGCTTCTTGCAATGGTTGTAGGTGTTCGTACAGGTTTTGTAGCCCCCAATCTCCTTGTAGGTACCCTTGACCTCGTATCCTTTTGAGACGACGGGTGGGATGTTGCAGCAGGCTTCGTTGTGGCCGTGAGACGCGGGCATAGTCGACATGATGGGCAATTTGTGTCAAGGTCGAGTTGCGAATTGATTGATGGTGGGGTAGCTGTTGAGAGCTATATGTTAGCTGTAGCTCAACCAAAGATAGTGCTTCTCTAGGAGCACTAAGCAAAAAAAGCCGGGAAGAAAATGATGAGATTGGTGACCTACAAAGTAGTTGATCGTTGAAAGAACGAAGATGGGAAAGAAAAGAAAAAGGGCTGATCGTTTCTTGCAGAAGACGGTTCAAAAATGGCGGGAGCTCCCTGACATTTGCGGGGGAGGGG